>JAJJWW010000316.1:56-164521 GCA_023531295.1 Papaver armeniacum | reverse complement strand
TTTATGTGTTTAACTTCTTATTACTAGTGTGCGGAAATTTCTATGTCTTCTTAGCGCTGGATGCTATCATTTCGGAGAACTAGTAAGTTGGAAAAATAGGTTTTGTGGGTATATCTCTAGTAAACCCTCACGAGACTATAACTCGTCCACTAGGGACACCTAGGGGTTTAAAGGCCTATGCACATGCTAAGTGCAACCGTTTCCTCGACGAGATGGAGTTGTTGTACTTTAGATAGTTTGCTCGAGGACTAGCAAAGCCAAGTGTGGGGAATTTGATAAGTGCATATTTCACATATATTTGGTGTTAATTCCATGCTAGTATTTGTTTGGTTTCTTGCAAATTATTGTATATTACGCTTGTTTTCTTTTATTTGTGTTTTATTAGGTGAATCATCCAAAAGAAGTGGAAATAGCTACAAAAGTGAAGTCACAAGTGGAGAAGGGACAAAGAACCAGTGGAACTCGTTCAAATGGAGGATTTCTAGTCATCATTTTGTGTACGGCGAAGAAGACGAAGTCAATGGCGAAAGAATGGAATCATTCCGAGTTCGTATGAAAAAAAGTTATGAGCAAAACAAGAACTTGAAGCATAAAAGGGCAAGTGTTATTGACACCCCAACCGTACATTAAGGGGTAGTCTTTACTGTGAAGGGGCAATCAATTTTCAAGGAACTGATAGGGGGAGTCGGGTCTTCTACTTAGGGGGAAACCATAATTCAAATATTACTAAAGGCACCGGAGTTTCTCTAGGGCACCACCATCTTCACCCCAGTTGCCATCGACGGAGTTCGGTTAGGCTATTTCTTCACGACAGCAATTTCGTGGTTGTTTTGCAGAATTTGTTGAGCATCGAACAGAGCTCATTGGGTCGTTAATATTGTCATAAGATGTGATCCATAGTCGAGATGGAGTTCTCAGAACATGGAAAGAAGCTTGGAAGGAGGGGATACTGCTGCCATTATTATCGGCCATTGATGGAGAGGCTGTTGGCATGAAGGAGTTGCCTTCAGCTGCTGCCATTGACAACATGTGATGGCGTTGATGATTCAAATGGAGTCTCGGTGATTGAGTTTGGTTGCTGTTGGTGTTGGTGATTATTATCGGCGGTGAGAAAGTGGAGCTCGAGCTGGCGGATGTTTTCATGAAACAAAGAGAAGACAATGGAGATGGTTTTTTGCTTGGGTTGTGGGTGAGACTCGATATGGAGTTGATCTTGGCGTGATGATGAAGAAATGGGTTTGAACGTTCTTGCTATTGTGGATGGAGAGCTCGAGAAAAAATACGGGAATGAGACGGTGATAGAAAGATTTAATGGAGCTGAGCTGGCAATGGTGATGACGATGGAGCAGTGACGATGAATGTTGGTGATTAATGGTGGTTGGTTGTAAACTCGAGTAGAAAGAAGTCAGACATGATTGCTGCTCGAGTTGGGTACCGTGGCTGTTGATTGATCGGTGATGATCACCATTAATGGCTGCTTACGTTCAATATCAGTAGTAACGATAGATATAGATGTTGTTGCTCGTGGTCTCGTGATGGCATTCAACTGAGAAGAACTGACGATGGCGATGCTGGCACGAATGGAAGCAATGATAATGACAGGTGAATGCTAGGAAACGATAGTGGTTAATGGAAGATGGATCTTCTTTGTGATAATGAGCACTCCGGTTAGAACGGGTTGCTATTAAAGGTTGTTGTTCTTTGCGATCGAATAGATTAAATCTCGAGAAGTGATTTGCTGCCATTGTTGATGCCATCGGTGATTAATGGCGAGAGATGATGATGGAGTTCTGAAGACGATGGTAGTTGACAGTGGGTTGTCCTGGACCATTGGCTTGATTCTGGGGTAAGCATGCTGGCTTATAACGACAAGTAATGCTCGAACTAGAAATCAATACATGAAATGGTGGAGCTCCGGTCCGAGGTTGGGTCTGTTCTAAGTCGAGAAAGTATCTAAGCATGTGTTGTTGTTAGGTGTTTGCGGGTGGTTTTGAAGCTTGGATAAACAATGAATCATTTGAGTACGATTACGTCAGAGGTTGGATAATCTTTGGAAACTTAAAACTTGACCGTGAAACTAGTCAAGTACGATGAATATGGACATTTCGAGCAAGATTGAAAATATGGAGAACGTTTGCTACAGAGGAGTACTGAGTTTGATGTATCTAGGAGTCTTAAAACAAGACACACCGGTCCAATTTGGTTCCACTAGGATCTTAGCCAATCATAAGCCGTCGTCACTTTGTAAGAGTACTTCGAAAAACACTTTGGATCGGTGCACCTATACTTTACCGCGTGAAGAGATAAAGATTGGCCAAGTCGGTGAATCATCTCGCATACTTTTTCCATTACGTATTTAGTGGATCGAGTACGAGGTGATTCCTATATAAAACAGCCACAACTAAAGAAAAAATACAGCTTTTGGAGAGAGAAAATATAGAGAAAGGAGGGAGGAGACGTTTTATTCTTGGAGTTTTGGGAGAGAGCCGCTTTTGTTTACGCTACTAGGGTTTGCTTTTGTTCATCTTCTTCTTTATTCAATTGATATTTTTGTGATGAACTCCATAGCTATGAGTAGCTAAATTCTATATTATTGGTTAAGGATGTAGTCCTATTTCTAAAACTTGTGTTTGATTTATGTATTAGTTTTCTCTCTTGATTATCGTTCACATCTCTCTTGTTTTTAATATCACATGATTGATGTATTGTGATAGGATTAGATGTTTGTTTAGTTGAGTGGCCAATCAATTCAACTTGCATCCTTTTCCATAGTTATTTTAGGGTTTTTCATCGAGCGATAACCCTGAATATAAGTAGCATGATATGATTACGGTTTGTAGTGATACACTCTCGTGATCATATGTATAGTTTGACCATTGTCCGAATTGTTATGCGCAATGTATGACAATTGCATTGACTAGCCTATTTCTGAAACTTAATGCTCCTAGGAATTGAACTTAATTAGCGCAAAGCGTTAGGTTATTCTTTAGGTAGAATTCACATACGCGACTCTAATGTGTGTGTGTTGATGAACTTAGGAAATTAATAGATTATCTTGCTCTCTTGATTCTCTAGGCTTTTGATAATAAAAGAGATTAAATTGTAATTCCAATCATATATTCAAGCACATGTCTAAGATTGAAGATGAATTCCTTGACCAATATCTTTCTCTATTGATTACTTTCTCCAATTTATTTTGCTTTTGATTTACTTTTATTGCTTACTTAAAAATCAGAAAACCCCCCAATTGGTTACTTTAAGAAATTGAATACATAATAACTACAATTGCCTCTCTGTGGAAACGAACTCTTTCTTATCATATACTTTAGGAAAGTGAAATTATTTTTGACGCATACGACAGCGATCAGCGGTTCCTTATAACATTGACAGAACCGCTCGTCAGATGGGGTTCGATCAAGGCATCCCGTTCAATCGTCCGCCAATGCCTTCAAAGGAGATTGTGCCGTCTGTCCTTGATGCTAGCATCTTTGAAACAAAGCAGAGTCTTCCATTCTTGCTCCTTGGAAGAAAACCAGCGGCGACTGGTGGGTTTAAAACATTTTGGCGAGAAGAGCTGTTGGCTTTTAAAAAATTATCGGAAGAGGTCGTGACAGTTCCTCGTGGTGAGCCCACTCCTGAAATTTTGAAGCAGCATAAACGGTTGAAGCCGCTTCCGGGCAAGCGAACCAGAGCTGACACTTCCGATGACTGCAGTCCCCAGGATGCAAGAGCGAAGTCTAAGAAGCAGGCAAGTGGACCGGTCGTCCTCAATTATTCCTAAATGCAGGTACTTTAAGTTTTTTCCTTTTGATTTCACTTATTTTATTTATCTCGAGTAATCCTCGCTAAGTGTGCTTCTCGTTCAAAATCAGGGTCTCAGGAAGGAGAACATTTTTACAAGGCTAGCACGTAGTCATAATGCAGCTTTAGAGAAATCCGGCGATACTGAACCTCTTGAGGGTGAAGGTATGAATGGCGAAGACTCGGTCGGTGACGAAGGGAGCATCTCCAAGTGCAATAGGGAGCGTGAACATTCCAGCGAGCTAGGAGATGAGACCGTGACAGCTACTAACCTTGATGTTGAGAAGAATTAGGATGCAGAGACCACTGGAGATGCTACATATATGATCGTAGAGGCGCCTCCTGTGGTGACATAACATCATATGTGCCTTAGTCAGCCGGGGACACTTTTGATCCTCCTTTCGATGCCCCTTTTGAAGATCATGTGTTGGTTGGAGGATTCAGTGTGCCAGCTAAGTATGAGGAATTATACACCACGATATGGAAGAAGCACGACCATATCACTACTTCCAAGAAGCTTAAAAGTCGCTTTGCATTAGTCAATCGTGTCCAAGAAGCTTTATCCTTTATTTATGGTATGAGCATCCTGATTGGGCGCACCGTTTCCGAGGAGGTAATTGAAAGCTGAAAGTTCCATCGAGACGTGTTCGTGTAGTATGATTTCAATGCCTCTTGGTTATGCGAAGGGTTTTCTGAAATCCAGAAGCTGCAAGGCGAAATAAGTGAAGTTCCTTCCATGGATTGCATTGCTCGTCAGGAGGAAGAGATCGAGAGGTTGTCTAAGGAGTTGAAGCTGAAGTTGACGCAGACCTCCCTCCAAAATGCGAAAGTTGCTCTTTCCAAGAAGAGCGAGTTGTTGCTGAAAGACTTCCCTTGATACTTTGCGTCTTCTTTTCTTATATTTCCCTTTTAGATGTTTTGAGTGATGTGAGGAAACTCCTTTCATGGTTTGATTATTTTTTTGAACTAGCCGGTGATTGCTTTTTATGAAGATATTTGAATTTGATTTTGGGATAATTCATGAGTAGTTTTACGAAATGAATTATGACTAGGTCAATCATTCAAATAGAAATTCTCATTTTTGAATGTGAGTAATGCAACCTAGAGAAATTGTGCACGTTGCATGAAATTGCAAACATTGCATAAAAGGGAAAACACGTAGAGGAAAATATAACATAGAGATTTGAGAATGATATTAGCTTCATTCTTGAAATGGGACGTGTGTGTGAGTCCTCAGCAAATTTCAAAATTTTCTCGTACAAATAATTGTTTTAACGAGACTTACTTGTTGACGAGGTCCCAACAAAATGAAATTGGGCTTTCCAAGATAATTGCTTAAAATCCAGGTTGCGACCCGAGTTGTTGTAACTAATGACTTCTGCTAATGAGAAGTCCCCGACTACTTCGATCTCTCCTGTGAAACTGCACATGTCGGCTTGTGGAGAGAGGAAATATTCTCGATTCATAAGCGTAGCTCCCTTGAGTTGATTTTCTCCCAGACAATGCGTTTCAGGCCGTTACATTCACTGGTGGGGTGATGGATGAATCTGTGGTAATGGCAATATCGCGGATCAATCATCTCCTGATCAGTTGGTGAACGCCATACAAGGGGTAATTGAACTACTCCATCTTGCACCCAAGCTTCTAACAGCTCCAGAACCTTTATCATTTAAAACGGGAAGTGCGGGTATTCTGAGTCCAGCTTTTCTTGCGTTTGCGGTTGTTGTCGCGAGAATTCTTGCGGTTTTGATACGAGACTCGTTTCGAGGGTGTGGCTGAGACGTGCGTTGACATAGATGCGGACCGTTTAGTTTGGCGGTTTTGCCAAAGTGTAACTCCTCCCAGGGTCCCACATCAATGGTATTAAACGCGGTTGAACTGGGTATCGTTCATTAGCGAAGCTTTTGTCTTCGTGGCGGTCTTGGCAAATTTCCCCTTCCTCTGGCGCTTCTCTGTTCGGTAAAGTCGTGGTGGTTGGGGTTGTGGATTGTTGAACAACTCTCCGAACTTCTGCAAGCGTCTTGAGATATATACTCTCCAACAGAGTTTCATAAGCCGGGACTTCGTTCTTATTCTGCGGGTATTGTGACACTCCTGGCGAGTCCGTCTCCCTGTGAAACTGCTTCGGCCCCTCATCGCTGGCTAAGTTTTGTTGATTGTTTCCTTTCAGCTCATATCCCGACGTGGTTACGTATCATGTGCGTATCACCGTTGTTTGGAAAATACGGATCTCAGATAAAGACCCGACATCATCTTTATCGTTAATGGTGTTCTCCGGGCGAGTGTTAGCCGTCTCCTTCCACAAACGGCTTACCATATCTATTAAAAGACAAAGTGTCTCATTTTGCTATTTTGAGATATCAGCCTGACTCGCGAGGATATCTTTTAACACCCTAACTATGTCTTCTGCGGTGATTGCGCTTCGATCATTCATGGCTTTCGGAGAGCTTGGATGACAAGGATGTATCACGGAGTAGGAATTGAGATTTGTGATTGAAATGCAATCGGATTAATGAATGTGTTTAGACCTAAGATCCACCTTTTTTAACACGAAAAGATCAATATGAATTTTAAAATTGATCTTGCAACCGAGAGATTAATCTCCCGCTGTGGTCGCCAGTTGTTTATGGATAAAAACTAATTCTGTTATTTTTGGTAATTTGGGGTGTGTTGAATGAGAAACGAATCTAAACCCTAAACAAATGCACTGAACGGGAATGCTTTTAGGTTCGAGAAATCAATCTGTAAGACTCTGGCCTAAACCAAGAAATGGCCGTTCCAGATTCAATTCGGTCACAAGGTGAAGGAGATGGGGTTGATCTTAGGGATGGAAGCAAAGAAGGTGTTGGCTGTTTATGACTTGTATCAGAGTGTTGAATTGGCTTGCACAATGTAAGCTATCAATTCTGGGTGTTTTCTGGATACGTTGGTTACAACACTTGGTTTTTCTGTGTTGTTTGAAGATAGGTTGAAGAACCTATTTATACAAGTCATTTGAGCGCAATCTTCATCTCGTAGGAAGTGGAGGAAGTTGAGTGATGGAGTAGTGGGGTCGTGTAAGTGACTGTCACACGATCACGCCTTTGCCCACTTCCCTCATCATCGTTAACCGTCCATGCCTCCGACACATTCTTGTAATGGGCGCATTGCACGCCGCACGCCTTTAAACCGCCTGCACCAATACCCCAGTAAGTATCCCCCAATTTGTGACATGTTTGATGTCTCGAATGAGCGAGTCAATTTGTGGGACCGCTGTAAGAAATAGCATGTGGTGCTATTAGGTTAAATAACTAAGTTATTTATGGAATCGATATGCATGAAGCATCGCATTTAAACAACTCAAACCAATCGATGTGTATGAAGCATCATTGTTTTAGAGCCTGATTGCATAAGTCGCAGATTGGAGTCTTAAAAGGAGACATGATCGACCACCTTTGGGTGATCGTTTGAGGACCCTAATGTCAAGTCATCACTTGGCCGATCACTTCATATGGAAGAAGAATGGCCGGTCTTCACAATGTTGCTTTGCTTGGTTTTAAAAATAAATATATACCATCCAACTAGGTTTGGCGAAGTTGGATGGTTGTGATCATTTGTGGCGCTTTCATCTGCCGTTGACGCAACTTTAAGGTTTAGGAAGCCGTGTGGCCCACCCCTCTTTGGGCGTGTGTTCCTAGGCATTGAGCCCTAGTTTGCGTAAGTCGGTCCAATCACGCGTAAAGGTGGGCCCGCGGTGATCACGTTAACACCTTCGGGACCACTTGGATCTAGATCTATGCCGCTCGTTTAGGGTGGCAAAGATAGAGGTTGTGATCAATCCTGGCGATTATGTAACGTGACCTAAATTAGGTTTTTGAACACAACGTGTCTGCTCAAATTTGTGCAAGCGGTCAAGCACCTATGGAGGCTTGCCATAGGCAAGTCGATCATCAAAGGGAAAGTGGGGCCGCCAATGATCATGTTGACATCTTCGGGGCCGCTTAAGATTAAATCTAAGCCACTCAAATCAGCTGGAGAAGATGGGTGGTTGAGATCGATTTGCGACGATAATGTGTTGCCGCAAAACGATTTTAGATTTTTCTTGAAAACGGCAAGCAAACGCTCATGTTTGGGCCGGCGATTTGGAGTGTTTTGGACTTGCTATGGGCAATTCGATCGGTCATGTTGGAGTTGGTTCGACGGTGAACGCGTTGGCATCTCCTTGATCGTTTGAAACACGATCTAAGCCGTCCCAACTAGGCTGGCGAAGTTGGACGGATACGATTGATTAGCGGCAGTTGTGTAACGCTGCTTATTCAATTTAGGGTTTAAAAGGCTGCGCGATCACCCTCCTTGGGGATGGCGTTTTAATGTGCTTTGGTCCCGTTGGGGACAAGTCGATCGACCAAGGGAGAGCTTGGGTCGATGGTGAACACATCAGCATCTCTTTGATCGCTCTAAATGCGATCCAAGCCGGCCCAACTAGGACGGCTAAGTTGGACGGACGTGATGCGTTTTGAGAACGTTTTTGCCGGTCTCAATTCGTTTGAGTTATGTTATGCAGCGTGAACGCCCATGTTTGGGTCGATCTTCGAAGCATTTGTGAACGAGCTACATAGGGCTCGATCAACTAGGGCATTAGTGGGCTCGTCGGTGGTCATTAAGGTGATTTCTTAGTTCTCGTTAGGAGTAATCCAAGCTCGTTAAATTGCGCGGCCAAGTTGTGTGGTCGTGATCATTTTCCGAGACCGACATTAATCAGTCTAGATCTTCTTTAAGGAGTAAATATGTGTTCGATCATGCTAACTTTAATTAAAAAAGTGTGTGAACGCATTGATCTCTTTGTCGAGAGATGTAGCCCGTATGAGTATTTTTGTGCATATCCCATTACTAGCACTTCGGAGATTCATGCTACTCTGCCGAGAATGAGCATCAATCGTCATGTCATGTCAATATTGAGAGTTCGGCGAGAACATTGCACGGAAAAATATCGGGCGAGTCACATTAGTTAATAATCTTAGGCATGAAATAGAATTCACGGAATACGGGATTGCTACTATGCGCACCATTCGAGCAAATTTCATATATATATACGAGTTGTTCAATACATGTGTAAGTAAAGAGGTTTGCGCACTCGTCACTTTCAAATGGCCTTTATTCCTTTGCGGGATGACAACGCATTAAATACGTGGGTTTTACGGTTTGGCCCCCGAACTAAAATCCACCATCAACAACGACCCGGCGAGGATCTTGCCTTTGGTCGAACAAAGTCTGCTTTCAATAGCTTTTCGACTTACGTGGTAACTCCATCTTTTTTTTTTTGTGCCATATTCCTAATTTTCTGACGAACTGGATGGAACTTCTCATCGATATTCAGCCTGTAGCAGGCTACATTCGGATCTATCCCAGGCATCTCAGCAAAACTCCATGCGAAAACGTCGGCGTTTTCCCTTAGCAATGTAATCAAACCATCACGTTCGTGTGCAGGCAGATCTGCCCCTACGAACGTTGTTTTGTGCTTCTCATCTCCAATTTGGACCTCGATCGGTTTCTCAACTGTTGGGGGTTCAGCTGCGTCATCTCCCATATATTATTCTGGAGGGAGAGGATTCTGTAATTGTTATTTCTGCTCGACTCGCATGATTTGGTTCCCGCTAACTTCTGACTTCTTGTACTCATCCATGGAACTCTCGTGACACTTGTGGGCGGCCATATGGTCACTTCTAACCTTCACGACTCCTTCAGGGGTAATAAACTTCAGACATTGGTGATACGAGGATGTGACTGCACCGATCTCATGCAGCCAGTCTCGTCCTACAATCGTATTGTAGGGAACTCGACAATCAAGCAACAAGAAATTGCCTAAAACGGACTTGTTAGCCACTGTTACAGGTATCTTCACTTTTCCAATCGCCTTTGTAACTTCGCCGCTGAAACTGATAATTGGATTTTCATCCTCTTTGATCAAGTCGTGTGGAAGATTCATAGAGGAATAGGCTCCTGAAAATAGCACGCTCACTGAGCTTCATGTATTCACTAGACTCCGGTGTACACGAAACATGCCAATCCAAGCAGTTATAACGATAACATCATTGTGGGGAGCATATACACCTATCATGTCTACTTCAAAGAACTCGATCTTTGTGCATCCAAGCTCCCGAATTTCTGCTCCATTTCCGCTGACAAAATCGATATGATTTGTTAAGTACCATTCTTTTAACTGCCCGAGCTTTCTCCTTATCTCACCCTCCGGTGCCCGTCTGGTCATTGAATGGATCCTGGCATGACTGACATTAATCACGTGTGCTGCGCCAAATGGTCTCGAACCTTTCCTAAAATCCTTTTTCACGTACTCTTGTAGCTTTCCAGCGTCTATCATTCGCTGGACTTCGATCTGTAAAGAGCGACAATTCTCAGTCTTGTGACCATGATCTTTATGATAATTACAGTATTTGCTCTTATCACGTTTATCACGTGTCTCTGCTGGCAAAGTCTTAGGCGGTTCAAATCCTTGCTTATTTTTTCTTACAACTCTGTCAGCCGTATGTTCAATGGTGTCAGCTTCATATCATGAAACCTATGATGCACCGATACCGATACGGGGATACTGATACGGTGACACTGATACGGGGATTCGTCAATTTTCATAAAATGGGGATACGGGATACGGTGGGATACGTGTATTTATCAAAAAATATTTAATATAATAATAATTCACTCTACTAAAAAATCATAAAATAAAAAAATCCGATAGATACTATTTTGATTATTAAAGTGAGCAAATATTAAATTTTCAGCAGTTTGGGTTTCAGTCTTACTTATGTTAATGGAATGGATAAAATCACATGTACTCCGATTTCTCTCTAAAACAACATGAAAAACATGACTGCCCAATAAGCCTTAAATTTTTCTAGCATCATTTTTTTGTAAGCACCATAAAAATGAATACCAAGTCTTTTTTCTTTATAGTCAACAAGTTATTATGTTTAAACATAATTATTCAATACGATCGTGATTACAAATAACTATAAATATTTAGAATTTTAGATTTTATGTATAAATTTATAAATATATAGATTTTGTATTAAAAAAAAAATTTTTTATAGGAAGTATCCCCTTATAGAGTATCTGAGAGGTATCCCAGAGTATCCCCTACCCTTTTTGTAATTAAAAAAAGGTGACACTTTAAATGGAGTATCTGATACGTATCCCCAGGTATCCCCAATTATCCGATCTTGGATACGGATACGTCACCAATCTTGAAGTATCCGTGCTTCATAGCATGAAACTTATGATATCCGATTTCCGTTCGTTCCCCTTGACTTTTCTCTCGAACTTCACCCCGATCATTATCTTTGTCCACTCGGACGGTTCTTCGACTTGTCTTTCTTCCCATCATTTGGATGATTGGACGATCTGTTGACATCTCTCGTCTCTCGAGCTTTGGAATCATCCTCCACTCTAGCGTATCCTTCTGCTCGATCATACAATTCTTCTAAAGTCTTTGGTGGTCTCTTGACCAAGGAACCGTACACACCTCTTTGATCATGCTTGGTATGCTTGTTTGTAGGCCGCAATGGCGACTTGATCGTTAGCTCCATCCACATTGGCCAGCTCTTCTTGAAAGCGTCGAGTAAACCGTCGATGCTTTCCTCCTTCCGAATTCCCCGAAGGAATAATGCATGGCATCCCTTCCGATCACGTTTGTTGTATTTGTAGTTAGAGCAGAATTCGTCAATCAACTTATGGTAAGTCCCGATCGACCGTGCCGGGAGCTGATTGAACCACGTTATTGCTCCTTCAGTCAGTGACTGTGGAAACATCTTGGACATCAACTCATCGTTGAACTGCCATAGAGTCATGGCAGTTTCATAGTGTAAAACATGCTGATCTGGATCATCTGCTTTCTCGTCGAATTCTGGCAGCTTGGGAACCTGAAAATTTATTGGCAACCTAAATTCTCTGATATTCAGTTTAAAAGGATCCCCAGTGGCTCGATGCAACCTGTCCATCTTTTCCTCTCTGGAACGCTTTTTCGACATTACTTTCTCGATCATCTTGCAAAGGCGAGCTTCATTCTTTGTGCCCACATCGCCATCTGAGGAACTGTCTTCCTGCTCATAATCTTGGTCCTCTGGAATATGAGCTGTAGATCTCATTATTTTCCTTTGGGGTCCAGTGGGATCTCTTCCAGCTCTGCCTCGCTCCGAACGAGCATAGTAATCGTGCGAAAATTCTCTCTCATCGTGCCTATCTCTAACCTCATCTTCATCATTCCTGAGACGTTTTGATTAGGTGGTAGTTCTGGCCGCACTCTGCTGAGTTGCTGCTGGCCGGGTCCCTACTCGCCGGGGTCGTACACGCCTTCGTTTAGGTAGATCTCCAGTGACCAACATGATTTGTCTTTGGTCGATCAAGATCGATCATTTCTCTGTTTCGATCTGCAGCTTGTGGTCTAATTCGACTTCCAAGGCGCTGCCATACAGACCGACCCCTCTGGTTGTTCATATTTCCAGACCTAGGTCGAGACTGGTTTTCACATTCTAATCTCAAGATAGCGTTCTCTTTCTCCATCTCGTTCAGTCGATTGCGCAACAGTTCTTCCTCTGTACTAGGAGTCGCGGTTCGTCCATCTCGTAGGTCCTATCGATCGTCATTCCTCCTTGATGGGCTTCCGAATACACGCCCTTTGTCTCTTCGAACTCGTGAGTTTTCTCCATCAGGTATGGAGTCAACATCCATTTCTTCATCTTCGATCACTGGACTTTTTTCGTTTCTCCGATTATTCAAATCTGGTTTTTTGTCACGAAAACGATTTCGATCTCAACTACGGTCTAGGGCTCTATCATGAGCACGATCTCGATCACGATCTAGGGTTCTGTCACGAGCACGATCTCAACCCTGTCTGTTTCCAGTGGGTCCTGCTGGCACTGACTGAACCTCAATCTCGTGCCTTTGAGCCTCTCGTCTCCTGCGCTGTTGAGAACTGCTAATGGAATCAACCCTTCGTGCAGTTTGTTTGACTACTGCCATAGCTCGATTTGGGAAAACACGATTACCTTTTCTCGAAACCCTTGTTCGGCGCCAATGTTTGTATGGTAAAATATTCTTCTACCTCAAACATGAATTTGATGTGATTTGTTGAAGATTGATCTGCTGCTTTTTTCTCCAATTGATCAGTGTAGGGGGTACCTGCAAAAAAACCCTCCGATGCTTAAGTTAGACAGAGTTTTTCACAGGAGTTTTTGTAGATAAAATTACTTACCTTTGTGGGTTATGAACCTCTGTATTTATATGGTCCGAATTAGGTCCTCAACCTAATTTCGGGCTAAGCATGAATTGTATTAATTGTCCCCTGCATGCCTCTTGGCATAAATTGAATTCACTGACCCTTGCATGCCTCCTTGCATGAATTGCATTAACTGGCCCTTGCATGCCTCCTGTCATGAATTGCATAACTGGCCCTTGCATGCCTCCTAGAAGTTTCCAGAAACTTCCCCTATGGTTATGGAATTGCAAAGGGTTAGCCCAAACAATTAGGTGTATACATGCCAAGCCCAAAGTGAGAAGTGTGCATAAGCCCACAGTGGGGCATAAATATCCGTTAGGCAAACTAGTGTGGGCTGAAATATCATCTAGCCAATGGTTCAACTCGGCTAGGCTCGGCGGGCGTAAACATCTAGCAGTATAAAGTAGCAGGGCAGAAAAATCCAGGGACCATGGTAATAAGTTGAGCGCGAAGCACTGTGACACGCCTGACGGAGTAACGCCACCGGACGAGGTCGCCGGCAATGGTCGTCGGGTTGGGCCGCGGGAGTCCGGCCGCGGTGATCTCTTTTATTGTCCGTCACGGGAGAAGATGAAGATGTTGGCCACATGTTGCTGCTGACGATGATGACGTCATGCTGACGTGATAACTGAAATGCTAATGGCATAACGAATCCGTTAACTATAACGGAATATTATCAACATATGCTAACGTCGTCACAAGTTCTAACGTCACCGTTTGCTGACGTCATGCTGATGTGGCAGCTGCTGACTGGTCATTGCTGCTGACGTGGCAGTCCAGTACTGACGTGTCAACCCCTAACTGGTCAATATTGCTGATGTGGCAGTGAGTCTGCTGACGTGGCAGTCCAACGCTGACGTATCAGTCTCTAACTGGTCAATAGTGCTGATGCGGCAGTGAGTCTCCTGACGTGGCAGTGAGCCTGCTGACGTGGTGCCCACCAATTGGCCCACTTTGCTGACATGTAGAGGTGACGATATGCAGTGGTGACATGGCTCCTTCTTGCCTTGACTTGGATATTTGCACATGGGCTTTTATGTATAGTGTTTGTGAGGCCTAGTTTGCCATACTTGGCTAACTAGATGAGCATATTAGGCCCAATGAACCATATTTAGCTAAAGAAAGGAGCTTTTTAGGCCTAAGTAAGCCCATTTTTTGGTGTAAAATATTAGGGTACAAACAGTCTCATAGATAGAAAGATTAATATAACTTGAGAAATAGGTGGTTCAGTCTTCATTTACCTTGAGATCCAACAGAACTATCGGAATCATAATCAGACATGATCTTCTATATGTTTTTCTTCTTCCTTTTTGTATTGATTCCTTGACAATCCTTAACCTTTTGAGCTTCCTCCTTATTGGCCTTTGTAGAACTGTGAGTTATTGGAGGCATGCACAAGGATTTAAATAAGAATTAATCAGGGTTTCTCAATACAAGCAAGAGAAAGTTTCTCTTAAGAAGAGACAACTTTCGGACCGAAAATACTCAGGAATTTCGAAAATATATACATAATATATTTTTGTTTCCTATGTCCGGACTTCTCAAGCTGGAAGGTTTATTAAAATTCGAAAATTTGAAATAAAACCTATTTTGGACGATAAACATGAACTTTTTTTTAGACAAAAAATGGATTCGTAGCTACCCAGAAATCGTCACTGATTTTTCTGATAAAAACACAAACGAAAAATTGTGCTCTCGTTTTATATGCTTTCTCATCCAAAATCTGAGCACGAACTAGGATGAGAGTGCACAATCTCCATACAACTAGGTTGTATCAGAGTAAGACTTTTCTTGCTTACAACGAGTATCAGAAAAATAGTTCATGTTTCTCCTTGGAAATTTATGCCCAAAGTATGTTCTCCCAAGAAGATGATCCTTCCTTGATATAAAGGTATGATCACGAGGAGAAACTGTATTGATGTGAGAATTTTTACAGATAGATAAATCTCTCTTAATTCTGTCAATGAGATTTTCATAAGATTTTCACATTCTAAGGATTTTCTTATTATGCACATCAGTGTGATTATCTGAAACAATTATCGAAAATTCCTGATAGTTTCCTTTGGTAGATATTCTCTCTTTCCCTTTGACGAGGTGTCGAACTCGAAAAAAAAATCCCTTACTTCTTTTACACTAACTAGTAGCACAATGACAAGCAGGTTCGTTCCTAAGGGAGAGTTGAGTCTAAAGTTGTCAATTCAATTTCTGAATATTAATGCAAACGATGAGGATGAAAATGATCAAGGACTCTTTCTAAGCCACGAAACGTGAATCTTATCAATATAGCTATGTTTCTACAAAGTACCCATTACTAACAACCCTAGAACATTTAGTACGCTCAAATATTCCACAATCTCATGAATTCATCGGACACGGAAGCGCTCGACTACCGGATTCTACTTGCCAAGTTTCCTAGAAATACGCTCTCTGGGTGTGACTTAAACAAATGCATTAAGTTCTGTGAGATATGCTATTCCTAGTGACAAATACATAGGCTCGACTCATCTACTAGTGTCCATCTCTACACATGGATATTTAACAAAATCCCATCGTCAATAACCACATATTACTACTTGTACTCGGAACATCTAGAAAATTACGGGTCGAAGAGTTCTCGAATTAGCAATCGAATCATCCATAAACCAATTTAATTTGCAACTTAAACGATTCAAGAATAATTCATAAGCATTATTAGCACGGTAGAAATTAATCAATAATAAGATAATCGCAAGAAAACAAGCATTTAAATATCAATATGAATTCATGTTCGGACGTTGAAGTTGTCCCTAATCAAGATGCAATTAGCTGCTGGAGTTCATGGTGAACAAAAGAGACAAATCTAAAACAAGCAAACAGAACAGCAGGTGAAGTTGTGGATGTGAAGATGGACTGTCGTTGCTCAAAGAAGAACTGGCAGTGGTGGGAAATCGCCAACGGGATGGTAAACGGAGTGGTGCTGGCGATGTCGAACTGCTGCTGTGGAGTTGCCTGCTAGTCTGCTGCCTTGGTGGTGAGGACTGATGAGATGCAGGTAGAGATGGATATGCAGATGGTATGCTAGTGATGATGGAACTGTGTACTGCTGGCTGTGTATGCAATATGCAGGTGAATGGATGGTGATGATGTAGGTAAACTGGTGGGTGTATGCAGGTGGTATGGATGTAGATGATGTGGAGATGAGGGAGATGGCTGTGGAATAGGGTTTGGAGAGGAGCAAAGCTTCTCCCTGTAGGTTGTGAAACAATCGTGAGGGGTATGGTATTATCTCTCTTGTAGGTTTTCTTTTATAACACTACCTTCTCAACTTCTCAGTCCAACACGAAACCAAGTTTCCTAATCTCTTCACCGGCTGCTCAAACACATTTAATCTCGTCCATCGATCCATGTTATCAACAGCTTCAACAAAACAATCTTAACTCCCTGACTTATCGGCCAAACTCTCATATACAGATTTGTATTAGTCGTATCTCAATTTCTTATCAAGTCTTAATCATTGCCAACAACCCTTGTACAAAGTCATTAAACCCTGGTTAGCCATCAAGGAGATGGTTCACTGGCAGCTACAACTGGCCATTCTCGCTAGTATCACCCTTGTAGACTCTAATGTTCTCTGAGCTAGACACCATCCATAGCTCCCTGTAATTTCATAGTTCGAGATCCCTGTACAAATCAAACTCAATTCAAAACCGAACAATCCTGGTTTATCTGCATTTCGGGAACTTCAGTTAATCCTCCATGTTAGAGCATTGCTCGGTCGAACTCGCATGCGTTGCTATCTCAAACATGTTTGTCAATGTTAGTGATCAAAACTATAAGTCTTGATTTCTAGCCTATGTAACTAAAGGTCTCGGACTATGATAGAAAGTGTAGTTGAGATCAAGAACTCCATGACAATCATCATACAAGACGAAGGACTACTCGAGGAACTAGTGGAACTTCATCGACTAAAAGGTATGTGGAGACTTGAACTTATCTGTCACTCAAAAGTCTATTTACTCTATCTCCTACTCTTGAGACAAAGTCGTTTAGACGTATAGACTTTCATTATACGCATTTGCTATTTCGAGCCGAGTTTAACTCGCCTATCTATTTCTCTAAATATGTGGTAAGCTTTCGCTTTAACCAAATTCATCTTTACCTAGTGACGAAAGTCATGTTATGTTTCAATCACTTTGGAAATTGTTCTGACGAAAAATGGCATGTGAATAACGGCTATATAACGTTCTCTGAGAATGTTTCAATGATTGAAATGAGAGTTTAGATTACATAACCATTGGTAGGATATAAGCATTGTTGTGGAAACACATATATGTATAAGTCCTTATTCCTTGAACAAAAGTTTGCGAACTTTGTTGATCAAGAGAAATGGAAGTGGCGCAATCCAAGTCCGCGAACTGGCGGAAGTTCTCGACCCAAGAATTTACATTTGTAGTTTGTGTACTCCTTCCATGAGCTTAAGTCCGCGAACCCAGTCATGAACTTGAGTAGGTTATATCTAAAACCGGTTGTTCTTGAACTAATGTCTATATAAACTAAGGAATGCTTTTGCAAACCGTGGCTATAAAGTTCATGAACCGATTCGAGTGAATCAAACCGTTTTTGCTTCGATTGTGTCTTGCGTAGTTACATAAGATCTAAGCAGTTGAACAACTCTCTAACTAGTTCATTTGAGTCATTTGAACTAGTTATGGTGAAGAAGAATATGGTTGATATGAGAGTGATCATATGGCTAACCATTTGGTTAACTATTGTTGAACCAACAAATGTTAATGTTTGGGTACGGTTCATAAACCCAAAATTGAACATTTCATTTGTGTGTAACAAGCTAAGTTTTCGATCCAACGGCTGAGAAATATTAGCTTGAATCTAATCAGGTTTTCATCTAACGGTGAATATTGAATGCTTTGTTACAAAGCTAACATTGATTGCAAACCCTGATTTGAAAGACTATATGAGGGAGAACTCTAGCAACTGGGAAACCTAATCCCCACACCTTACGTGTGCTACTAGTTTGCTAAGATAGAGTCGACTCTCCTTTAACCTTTGGTTTTCTTCTTCTAAAACCAGGTTAACGACTTAAAGACTTCATTGGGATTGTGAAGCCAGACCGATACTACTTTTCTTGTAGTTGTGTGATCTGATCTTGCTGTTTCTATCGTACGAGTACAATTGAAATAATTGTCTTGAGATTTCTATCTCCGATAGGCAAGATAGAAAAGAAATCACAAACACTTCGTCTCATCGTTTGTGATTCCGCAATATATTTTTTCGCTGCGTCGATTAAGATTATTGTGAGGTGATCAATAATACTAGGCTGTTCTTCGGGAATATAAGTCCGGGTTATTGATTGGTTCATGTTCACCTTGATTTATCAAAAGACGGAACAAAACTCATAGGTTTATTCGTGGGAGACATATTTATCTATTCTGTATACTTTTCTGTGTGATGCAGATTTGTTTATTAAAGTCTTCGACTTTGGGTCGTAGCAACTCTTAGTTGTGGGTGAGATCAGCTAAGGGAATCAAGTACGTAGCATCCTGTTGGGATCAGAGGCATAGGAGCATAACTGTACCTTCGATTAGTGTGAGATTGATTGGGGTTCAACTACAGTCCAGACCTAAGTTAATTTGGAGTAGGCTAGAGTCTGTAGTGGCTTAATACAGTGTGTGTTCAATCTGGACTAGGTCCCGGGGTTTTTCCGCATTTGCGGTATTCTCGTTAACAAAATTCTGGTGTCTGTGTTATTTCTATTCCGCATTATATTTGTTTATATAATTGATATATCACAGGTTGTGCGTTGTTCAATCAATTAGAATATTCGACCTTGTGGGTTGTTGATTTAAATTGATTGACACTTGGATATTGGTCTTTGGTACCATCCAAGTTATCTCTCTTTGATAAAGACTCGCATATTTCTATTTGTTTGAGTAAAGATCAAATCGAGAGATTGAGATATAAACTCTTTGATATACTTTTTATCTAGATTGAGTCTGGCTGTCTAGTAGATTCTCTAGAAAGTATATTGGAGTTTGTTCATACAGATTGCTAAGCGAAATATTGGGTTTGATTGTTAGACCCCCGCTTTTTCAATTGGTATCAGAGCAGGCAAACACACTAAAGACATTACAAGTCTGTGTTTGTTGCGATCTGATTATGGACGAGTCTATCTCTAATAACGTACCAGTTCATAAATTACCAGATGATTTTCAAAGCTTGGATTCACCGGAGAGGAATGTCATATCTAGGTCAATATCTAAACATTCTCTTAATGTAAAACCTGTTGAAGTCTGGGAAACACGCCTAGAAGAACAGTTGGATGAACTTTCTGATGAAGGTGATTCAGATATTGATAGAGATGTTGATGAGGAAGTCTCTGAGTATGTGAAGGTTTTGAATTCGTTGGAAAAGAAGAAGATGACAACTTCTCATGTCACTCCTATCTTGACTTCTCTCTGTCGAGAAAACAAGAAATTGAGAAGATGTTACACAGGTGTTTATGTTTCGAATCGTTCTAACAAATCGATCCTCAAGGATTCTGGGGAAAACCTACGTATGAAGTCACTTGAATGTGATAATCTTCTTCAAAAGTACTTTCGTTGGAAGAGAAACTTGCAGAATCTGAAGCAAGGTTTAACTCTCAACAAATTAGTTTTGATGACAGAGAAAGCGCTTTTCTCGCTCTAGAAAAACATTTTGAGGCTGATTTAGCTGCTGCTCTTGATAAAATCAAGATGTTGGAAGATGACTTGAGAAAGTTCAATACTAGTTCAAACAAATTAACCACTATGCTAGGAGCAAGTAAAAATCATCGTGATACACGAGGATTGGGCTATAAGGGAATAGATGCTCCAAGTATTAGCAAAGAGGTAAAATTTGTCAAGGCTAGTGATTCTTCTCAACAAAAGGTTTCCACTGATGGCAAAAGTGAAATACCTTCACCGGCAGTAAGGTTCAAAAGAGCAAAGTATATCAACCTCCAAAGTTAGCACACACGGATCGAGGTAAGAACATTCCTTATGTTTGCCACTATTGCGGAAATAAAGGTCACCTGGAAAGGAGATGTCGTTTCCGTATAAGGAATGAGAAACTTCATGATGTTGTTGTTTGGGCATCACAAGAAGTTGTGAAACCAAGATCATATGTTAAGACTAATCCCCTTAACGCTACAGGTTGTAACTGTCCAACAATTAGGCTGAATCAGTATATTGTGATAAATCTAGATTTGCAAATAAACGTCATACGAATCCTTTTCACAATCGTAATGGTTATCAAAAGGATAACTTCGTAAAGACGAAGACAAGATCCGATGTTCCCAATTGGAGAAAGACTAACTTGCAAAAGAATAGTCAATCCAATTCTCTTCCGAGAAATCTTGAAGAGAGTAATGGGAAGAAGGTTCCGGTTGTTCCTAAACGCACTCAGAAGTGGGTACCAAATAAAGCCAATGATGCTTTGAGTGTGAAAAGGAATGATCTTCCAGAAAATTCCATGACTATGGAGAAGGCAGTATCCATGATGTTAGAACTTAACAAGTTTTTTGGAAAAATGGAATTTGATGTGAAAGGTTCTAAAAGCGATCTCTTTCATGATAATCCAAAGGTAACTTGTGGTGAGCAAGACATTGTTCACCCCAACACAACTTTATTGTGTTGTAAGTGCATCCTCACCAAGGAATGCCCTGTTATGTATACGGTGATGGAAGCACGAGAATTGGGGCACGCAGATTATGTTCGGAAAGGCTGTAGAATTCGACTGGATTCTTATAAAAAGGTATTTGTCATGTCTCTTGTGTTTGGGTGTTTTGCTTCGTTTCGTCGCACTTATTCCACTTCTCTTGGACTTGGGCACTTGGATTCTTGGAGTAATACTCTTCTAAGCTCATTTGTAGCTTTTCCAAGAATGTTGTTGGGAATCACAAAGAAGGAAGTTCAAGAATGGACAGTAGTACGCATTACTATGGGATTCTTGAATGATCACAATCATCTTATGTGAACTATGGTGCATGTTCTTTAATGACTTTGTGTGTTCTTCTTTGTTAAGAAAATCTTTTTATACGCCTTTGGTAGCTATTCTTGGTGTAAATCCGGGCGAAAAAGGTTGATTCTACCCTCGAGGACAAATCATCTTATATGTGCATTACCAGTTTGTATTGATGCCTAGGAAACTTCTTATGAGAATTTATTCTTGTTTTTGAGAAGGATTACTAGAGTTTGGAATAGCCATTATTGTGATTACACATAGCTATGTCTAACGTTTTCATCTTCATGTTTTTGGATTTATTTGTTTAAATTCTAAAATTATTTGGAAGATGATTTTGCAGTATTAATATTTATGGTTTTATTGCAATTTGTTATGGGATATGTGTGTTTGCATCCGTGAACTATGATTGTCCCATACCTTGTCAAAATTTAAGTCCTTTATATGTCGATATGCATGTGTTGATAAAAGAAGGAATGAACTTTTGACAAATACAAAAAATTAAGCCTATTATGTCAATTATTGATGGAAGATAGGTTAAAATCTTTTGTTTTCAAGGATTATGTCTATTGTGTGTCATTGTGCAAATGGTGATGGAAAATAGAATGAATCCTTGCTTATTCCACGGTATTAGGTCGACCTCTGATCCACAATTTGTGTATATACTATGTTGTTCCATAAGGTGTCTCATGTTGAGCTCTATTGACTGAGTTATACTTTGGCTTAGTTGTTGCTCCATGAGGTACTTTATGTCGAGCATGTTCAACTAAATTAATCATCCTTGTTTGGTTATTTAGTTGTTGCTCCGTAAGTTCTCATATGTCGAGCAAGACCAATTAAATTGATTACTTTTTAGTGGTTAATTTAATTGAGTATTTTGGATTCAAATTCATACTTGTATGTGATTTGTTATGTCCAAAGAAATCCTTTTTTTTTTTTTTTTAACTTTAAGGTCGCTCTTGTTGTTTTTTCGGGAATGACATATTATGGGAGAGAGTTCTTTTTGAACTTGCGCTTAATTGCCATATCTTTGTGGGGAGTGCGATTGTGGAATATTATAGGGGTTATCTTGCATCTTTAAACTCCTTGATGAATGCATTTAGCTTCGGCTTTATGATTGCATCTAAATAGGATGATGTGTGTTTCTTTCTTTTTGTCATGAAATGTCTCTTTCGGAAATTTCAGTAGGATCCCGTTCTTGTACCTTTGCCAATTTTATTGACAAAAAGGGGGAGAATTAATATGTAGTTCACACTACAAATACATATGGTTTTTGGATCATTATGTAAGGGGGAGTGGTTTCCATGTGAGATGGAGTATTGACTAAGGGGGAGTGATACATATCACCATAGTATTGTTGTTGAAGTTGTGATACAATTGAACTTTGACGCTGTGTAATGATACTATGATACCGTATAACAATGATTGAGAACTCTTGTTTTCTTGTTGTTATAGCTACGGATTTTCAACAACGATGATGCTAAACTTACAACCTTTGGGATCATTGGATTACTTGGAAGTGACGAAGATTTCGAGTAATGTTGAAGATTAGACATGTGGAATAGGATCTACAAAAGTTAATCTATTTATTTTTTGTATTCCATATGTATTAATAGTTTTTCCACTAAAACTGACAAAGGGGGAGATTGTTAGAGCATTGCTCGGTCAAACTCGCATGCGTTGCTATCTCAAGCATGTTTGTCAATGTTAGTGATCAAAACTATAAGTCTTGATTTCTAGCCTATGTAGCTAATGGTCTCGGACTAGGATAGAAAGTGTAGTTGAGCTCAAGAACTCCATGGCAATCATCATACAAGACGAAGGATTACTCGAGGAACTGGTGGAACTTCATCGACTAAAAGGTATGTGGAGACTTGAACTTATCTGTCACTCAAAAGTCTATTTACTCTATCTCCTACTCTTGAGACAAAAGTCGTTTAAATGTATAGACTTTCATTATACACATTTGTTATTTCGAGCCGAGTTTAAATCGCCTATCTATTTCTCGAAATATGTGTTGGTAAGCTTTCGCTTTAACCGAATTCATCTTTACCTAGTGACGAAAGTCATGTAATGTTTCAATCACTTTGGAAATTGCTCTGACGAAAAATGGCCTCGTGAATAACGGCTATATAACGTTCTCTCGAGAATGTTTCAATGATTGAAATAAGAGTTTAGATTACATAACCATTGGTAGGATATAAGCATTGTTGTGGAAACACATATATGTATAAGTCCTTATTCCTTGAACCAAAGTTTGTGAACTTTGTTGATCAAGAGAAATTGAAGTGGCGCAAGCCAAGTCCGCGAACTCAGTCCGCGAACTGGCGGAAGTTCTCGACCTGAGAATTTTTGTTGGAGTTTGTGTAATCCTTCCATGAGCTTAAGTCCGCGAACCCAGTCCGCAAACTTGAGTAGGTTATATCTAAAACCGGTTGTTCTTGAACTAATGTATATATAAACTAAGGAATGATTTTGCAAACCGTGGCTATAAAGTTCATAAACCGATTCGAGTGAATCAAACCGTTTTGGCTTCAGTTGTGTCTTGTGTAGTTACATAAGATCTAAGCAATTGAAAAACTCTCTAACTAGTTCATTTGAGTCATTTGAACTAGTTACGGTGAAGAAGAATGTGGTTGATATGAGAGTGATCATATGGCTAACCATTTGGTTGACTATTGTTGAACCAACAAATATTAATGTTTGGGTACGGTTCATAAACCCAAAATTGAACATTTAATTTGTGTGTAACAAGCTAAGTTTTCGATCCAACGGTTGAGAAATATTAGCTTGAATCTAATCAGGTTTTCATCTAACGGTGAATATTGAATGCTTTGTTACCAAGCTAACATTGATTGCAAACCCTGATTTGAAAGACTATATAAGGGAGAACTCTAGCAATTGGGAAACCTAATCCCCAAACCTTACGTGTGATACTAGTTTGCTAAGCTAGAGTCGATTCTCCTTTAACCTTTGGTTTTCTTCTTCTAAAACCAGGTTAACGACTTAAAGACCTTATTGGGATTGTGAAGCCAGACCGATACTACTTTTCTTGTAGTTGTGTGATATGATCTTGCTGTTTCTATCGTATGAGTACAATTGAAATAATTGGCTTGAGATTTATATCTCCGATCGGCAAGATAGAAAAGAAATCACAAACACTTCGTCTCATCGTTTGTGATTCCGCAATATCTTTTTTCGCTGCGTCGATTAAGATTATTGTGAGGTGATCAATAATACTAGGATGTTCTTCGGGAATATAAGTCCGGGTTATTGATTGGTTCATGTTCACCTTGATTTATCAAAAGATTTGAACAAAACTCATAGGTTTATTCGTGGGAGACGGATTTATCTATTCTCGTAGACTTTTACGTGTGATCTGATTTATTTATTAAAGTCTTCGACTTTAGGTCGTATCAACTCTTAATTGTGGGTGAGATCAGCTAAGGGAATCAAGTACGTAGCATCCTGCTGGGGATCGGGAGGCGTAGGAGCATAACCGTACCTTGGATCAGTGTAAGATTGATTGGGGTTCAACTACAGTCCAGACCGAAGTTAATTTGGAGTAGGCTAGAGTCTGTAGCGGCTTAATACAGTGTGTGTTCAATCTGAACTAGGTCCCGGAGTTTTTCTGCATTTGCGGTTTCCTCGTTAACAAAATTCTGGTTTCTGTGTTATTTCTATTCCGTATTATATTTGTTTATATAATTGAAATATCACAGGTTGTGCGTTGTTCAATCAATTAAAATATCCGACCTTTTGGGTTGGTGATTTAAATTGATTGACACTTGGATATTGGTCTTTCACTACACCAAATTCCCGTATTAGTAACAGCAATTCGTAACGGCTTTATGGCCGTTACAAAATTTCCGTTACAATTGCCCGTTACGAAATGGTTGTAACAGGCACTGGCCGTTTCGAATTTTCCAAAAATTCGTAACAAGAGAGAGCCGTTACGATTTTTTTTATAGGCATGCCAGCCACACGCTTGGTCACACCTGGGTCGTAACACCTGAGTTCTTTCTGGGGCCCACATTTTCTAACCATCCATCTACACCGTATATACCTATACTAATATCTGTACCCTTCATATGTTTCTCGAGATGCACTTTCAAACACAAAACCCTAGATAATATTCCCTTCATCTTTTATTTCTTTTCTACCCTATCATTCTGCCGCATCGTCTCAAGACTCTCAACCTCTTCCTCTCTGTTGCTTTCTCTCAATCTCTCTACCCAAAACCGGGAGGAACTTCCTTCAATTCTGATTTTCTATACACATCCTCCTCCTTTTTTTTTTCTACTTTAAGAACTTCATAACCTAATATGCTTTTGAGGGTGATTGATGTTGTATAGATTTCTTAAGAAGATTGAAAGATGTTGGTAAGGGTGATTGACTACTGTAAGAAGCATGTCGAGAATCCTATGAGATGGTTGTTCTGCTGATACTGAATTTGTTAAAATCGATTAGCCTACCTTGTTCTATCTTATCCGGTAAGGTTTTTTTCTTTCGATTTTCTAGATCTCATTCTTTATTTTGGTTTCTTTATCAAGAGTATCATATATGTGTATGGTTTGGATTCGATTGTATCTATGTTAGTGATTTATGGGTTTTTGAGATTATGTAGCGATTTAGGGTTTTAATTTAGGGGTTTTTGTTTCTTTGATTCCTGTCAATGAATCAATTCTGAATTTGTTAAAACCCTAATGATTTAACCATCATACATAATATGTGTGCTTTTTGGTTTTATAGATTTTCGGTTTTTTATGATGATTTTGTAGAAGCAAGTATTGGGGATTTTATTTATGATTTTTTTTTTTGATTTTCTGTCAAATTGTTTATCTTCTCGGTTTGGTTACTGCTTCATTTTCTGTCAATTATACTTGATAATCTGTGATTATGTTTGATAAATGATTGAATTTCATTTTCTTATCAGATGAGGGCTCTAGAGTAAACAATGAGGTGAAGTCGTTGTTGGGTTGAACTTTGATGAACTGAGAAATTAAGAATGTCATGGAGCTGAGAATGATACAAATTTGTGATGTTTTTGTCTGATTCTTGAGCTAAGAATTCAGAGAAGAAAGAGTCTGAAACAGATCGCGGTAGATGTGGATGAGCAACTCGGTAAACAAGGTATGTGTCAAATTATATGCTTTTTTTATAAGATGATCAATGTTTATTACATTTATCCAGCATTCATATGTTCTGGTGGCTAATTTGGTGGTATTGTGAGTGAAAAATGGGGTTTGTTCATCCGCAGAAACAATGGGTTGAGCTGAACTCCTAATCTAGCAACAGAATGGATGATCTGGAACAATGTGGTAACATATTATGAATGGAGCCTGGTTACTTTGTTTTGTTAGTTTAACTTTTAATTTTGACTGCAGAGTCATGCTGGTTTGTTCAATCTCTATACTTTTGTGCTAGTCGCATATTAGAGAATGGTGCTAGTGGATGGTTAGATGAGACTGAAATGGTGTTGCAGCTACAAATGGGCGCAAATGCACAGAAGTTGTTGTTGCGGTTGCAAGTGGTGGCTGAGTCAGGTAATGCTTAGTATGGCTATGAGCTACATGTATTAGTACTGGCCACAATGGTTGTGCGAAAGCTGCTCAAACTGTTAGAGCACCATATGCTGATCACTGTAGAAAATGATATTGTCTTTGTAGAAATATGATTTTTGACATTATGCGATTTTTGAGTTTGATGTTGATGATGTTGTTGTGTTTTCAGGCGTCATTATGAAGATGGTGACATACCAGCAAGATTCGGTGGTGACTAGAAGGTCTTGCCCATGAAGTCCTGTAATGGTACTTACGTAGAATGGAAGCATGGTTCACTTTCATGCAGGAATACTTCATGCAATCAAAGGTCCCCTTTAACAAGTTTTTGTTGTCTAAGATGAATTGTTATGTAAATTAGTATCAATTGTATGCCAAATTTGTATTGAGTGGTGGTTGTTTATGGTTTGTAGGTTATGTGGAACATGCACATTTGGTGAAGGGATTGGATTATGCGCTACTTAACAAGGTGCGTAGTGAGGTTAAGAAACCAGAAGCGGGAGAGGAAACTGATGGAAAGACTAGTTGAATGGACGAATGAATTACTTTGATGCTTTTCTGTAATTATTCTGTTTTGTGTGTGTTGGGTGATGTTGTGCTTGCTTTTATCGGGTGGGGTGTTTTATTGAGTTTGTTGTTCGTGGTGTCCAGCAAAGTTGCGAAGGAAGAGCATGCTGTGACTTGTCGTTCCGCGACTGCAAAGGTGTGTTTGTCCTGCATAGAATGTGATGAACTTTTTATTTACGGTAGCTTAGGATGGGAAGGAGTTATGTTTATTTGGTTTCTGACATTGATTTCCTGGCTGTACAGTCAGTGTCTCAATGGATTGTCAAGCCACAGACTACTGCCAAGTTGAATGAGATGTTTCTTCCTGGTCGAATGTCATTTATCTTCAACATGGTAATAATCTTTTGCGCATGCTCTTTAGATTTTTATAGAACTTCCGATGCCCGTTATTTGAGATTGGATTTTTAGTATGATAGGTGGGTTGCAAAGTGTCTTGAACTGATTTGTATGGTAGTTGTTTCCCTTGTGGTGTTTTTGTATATGATGAACTAGAGGCTAACTGGTGGTTTGTATTTTCAGGTTCCCTATAGTGGGTCATGGAATTACAACATTAATGGAGTGAAACATAACACTAATCTGACATGTGGGATAAAGCTGGGATCGATGGTGACAATGAGAACATCAGCTCGTAAGTCCTTTATGATTACATCATACTTTACTATATACTCTTGTGGGCGTGGATTGACACTACTGACATGTTTACTTTTCATTGAGGTTATGTGGTTCTTGGTAAGTACTAATAGCCTTTGCTTTGCCTCATCTAATTCACATATCTTGATTGCAGGTTTGGTGGGATGACCTTGGCTTATGAACTATATATGAAATGATTGGCATCTGATTGTTGCTTTTCAATATTGTATGTTTTGTAATTTATAATGTAGGAAGTTTCTATGAACTCAGCAAGTTTTTTAACTTAGAATTTGATATTTACAAGAATTTTGGTACTTAGAAGAATTTATGTTCTTCTTTGATTGAAAGTTATATGAATTGAATGATCTTATTTGATTGAAAGTTATATGAATTGAATGTTCTTCTTTGATTGAAAGTTATATGAATTGAATGAATGTGATGGAATGAAAAGGGTAGGCTGGTTATTGGAATTCCGGCGTAATTCCGGCTGAAAATGAACTGCCGGTTAATATTGACCTGGTCAAAATTGGTCGTATTGACTGATTTTGACCAGGTCAATGTTGACTAGCAGTAATTTTTTTGCTGTTACAAAAAAATTCGTAACGGCTCGGGGATGTTACGACCACATTGTTACAACAAATTTCGTAACGGCCCTGAGCTGTTACCACGTGTCAAATTCGTAACGGCTCTCAGCTGTTACTAGAGTCGTTACAACCAAAATTTGTAACGGCCCCATTGCCGTTACAAAAAAATGTAACACCCACTTTTGCAACAGGCAAGAGCCGTTACAACCCGTTTTAGTAACGGCTATGTTCTGTTACGAATCCGAAAATTTGGTGTAGTGTTTGGTACCATCCAAGCTATCTCTCTTTGATAAAGACTCGCAAATTTCTATTTGCTTGAGTAAATATCAAATCGAGAGATTGAGATATAAACTCTTTGATATACTTTTTATCTAGATTGAGTCTGACTGTCTAGTTGATTCTCTAGAAAGTATATTGGAGTTTGTCCATAAAGATTGCTAAGCGAAATATTGGGTGCGGTTGTTAGACCCCCTCTTTTTCACTCCCCATTCGCTACTTCTTATCAATGGCAGAGAGCTCATCTCCTGCTGTTTTCTCGGCTTGTAATTCAGCCATAAATCGACCCAACAGACATAACAATTCGAACCTCAGAACCCATGGACAAACCACTACGGACTTAAGCTTGTTGTCTAAACCCTTTGCTAAGACCCACTGGAACCACGACTTTCACGGCAACTGAACTTGTGCAGTGGCAAATTAGTTTGAAACTGAAGTTGTAGGGAACTGGTCACTCAGGTCTTTCTTCAAACATATATTGTATCAGGCGTGATTTTATGTTGCCAGAGATGAATCTGCTGCATTCTTCTAGCGGCTCCGGATCACCTGTCCCCTATTTCCCTGTCTCTTCCTGTCCCGACCAATCACAGCACGCCACCTATTTTTTACTGTACGGCAAAATTATGTTAACCTAACGTCGTTTGGCTTGTGAATAAAATTGCATTAATCACTAAAATATCTGGATATCTTTTGTCTTTGCTTCTTCGTCCTTGGCTTTTCATCTTCTTAAAGAATTTAATATTTGATCTCTCTGATCAAATTGAATAGCATATCTCAAAGATCTCAAATATAGTGTTTCAATATAGCAATTTCAATATTTTGAGGAAAAAAAATAATCCATAAACCTGGGTTGATGATGCTGGTAGTCGCCGATTCTGAATAAAATTATGTTGGAAGATCCATTTAAGTTCAAAGAACAACGAAGAGGGAAGAGAATTAGTGGAGATGATTAAGATTTAAACCTATTTTGATTAATCACGAAAAACAAAGGGATTATAATTAAGAAAAACTCCAAACTGAAAATGAGGGTTGATCTAGGACTAAAATCACTATCCACATATTACTTATCAAAAAATTAGGTCCCTAAAATCTACAATTATAACTGCATATAACTCCATCGCAAAGTTATAAAATCACGAGTAGAAGTACAATTGATAACCCATTGTACTATTTTTCTCGATTGATTAAGACGACAAAACTATTACTATTTGGTTTGGGATTTTACGTTAAATTTATCATAATTTACTAGACTGAAACTGAAGATTAACTATATGAAGAAATTTATCATATACTTCTGGCAGTTTTCCCCTAATAAGAACGATGAAGACGACCGTGTAGCTTGATATTAAACGCCGTTAATTATTACCTTTACGTTTTTAGAGTACGAAAAGGTGGCTTGTCGTGATTGGCCGGGACAGGAAGAGACAGGGAAATAAGGGACATGGAAATTAGTTTTAAACTGAAGTTTTAGGGAACTGGTCACTCAGGTCTTTCTTCAAACATATATCAGGCGTGAGTTTATGTTGCCAGAGATGAATCTGCTGCATTCTTCTAACTCTCATTCCATCTCCTTTCCTGCACATGTGGATTCAAATACACAACAAACCCACGTTTCCGATTCATTGTAGCTCTAAAACACACATCAATTGCACCCACTAATTGAGGTAACAAAAGCAGCAAGCTTTCTTCTTCACTGCCTTCTTTTGACAGCAAATCGAGTTCAAACCAAACTCACACAAAAACGCATTTCCTTCGCTGCCAAATTCATTCTAGAACAAACCTATCTCTCAGGTTCGAAATTCATGTTTTAATCTCCTCCATTCAACGACTGCAACCTTGTTTCTTTCCTGACTGAAATATATCATTTTATCACGTTGTTCTAAGCTTCTGAAATATGGCCTGACTGATCCCAGAACTGATCAGACTTAGCTTGCCGGTGTGGACTTGTCTTACTGCATCGATGATAACCCATAGACTGCTAACCGGTGGTAGAATACTTGGTGCAGAGTTTATCTTCATGATTGAGCTGGGATGTAGTTTAGGAATAAGTCTCGCCCTAGTTCTGTAGTTTAGGCAGTAAAGAAGCAGGTGGCTCTTAACAAACTGTTGTCTATCTTTAGTAACTCTGGGTTCCAGTTTCGACACTTTGTAGCCTGGTCTTTGGTACGCTTCGATTGCGTTAATTCCAATGTTGCCAAGCAACCAATTAAGCTCCTTTTTCTCTTCTTTCATTTTCATGACTCCAAAGTAACTACAAAATGCAAAACAAAGCGTAATATCCACTAATACAAGAGAAATAGTCAAGAAAAGCATAAGAAATTGACATTCAAAAGATGTATTTTAGGCTCCTATCACCCTTTTGTTCTGAAATCGTTCTTCATGCAAACAAGGACTGTTTCGACATGAGTGTGGAGGAACCTTTTTCCAGAAGTGATTATCAACTCTTACCTCTGATTCTTTTCAGTTGATCTTATCAGCTAGGGGTATATTATGTCTTTCTACAGAGGAATGATCTTTCAGTTTTTTAAGACAAGAAACTTCTTTCAATACTTTTACCACGGTATTTTGAATAAGTATAAGTTTCCTGTCAAGTGAGTGAAAGTTGTATTCCTTAAGATTTTTTTCACGGAATCGGTCCAAAGTTTCCTTTGGATAAGATTTCGTTTGTTCATCAGTAGTTATAGAAGATGGTTTCTCATTCTCTTCTGACTTGATGTAGTTAGGCAGACTACCATCATCATGATTTGTTTCAGATGTGATCAAACAAGTTTTGTTATCACAATCTCTAAAAGTCGAACAAGGACTTTTGGTTTCTTCATTAGAGAAATTATAACAGAATCATTCGTCAGAGTCATAGGATGAGTCTCTTGATCTTGAGTAAGAGATTTGCCGAGAGCTTCTAATTTGACAGTGAGATCCATATTCTTTTTGGCCATAATATTTAGTTGAATGTCTTTTTCTCTGATCTCATGCTTAAGAAGATTGGATTCTGTCTTTAGTATTAACATCCGTGTAGACAGAAATCTTATAGGCCTTATGAGTTTTACCAACTCTTTATCATTATCTTCTTTTCCATCAGAGATAGACTTAGATGTTTTCGTAACTCCTGGATCATGAGTCAACAAAGTAGTAACATCTTCAAGATTTGAGTATTCATACTCTTGCATAACGTTAACTGAATCCGACATAGATTCAATTCTTATAGGTTGGATCGCACCAAACACAGATTGTTAGATCTTTTCGAGTTTGCATACTTTGATACCATTTGAAAAGACGAGGGTTCCCAAATACGCCACAATCTTTAAAATATTCACCTATAAGTTCTCTTACTGAAAGTGATTGTCTATGGACAAAGTCGAGACAATACGACAAATCGGTATTCACACTTTGTGTAATCGTCTATGGATACGAGATCGAGACAATACAACAATCAAAGTGTGATTACTTGATAATAGGTTCAGACTTAACCTAACTCTATAGGATCACTATCAAGTAATACAGAGTTAACGTTTGTGTATTTTACTTTTAATTATAATAAACAATTATAATTACGGAAATAGAAAAGTAAAAGACACAACAAGATTTTGTTAACGAGGAAACCGCAAATGCAGAAAAACCCTGTGACCAAGTCCATAATTGAATACTCTCAGAATTAAGCCGTAATACAAAATCTAAACCAACTTTGTATAGTTGAGACCAAACAACTAAACTTAATTCACTTAGTGTCTTCAGTATCCCTGCGCTTCCGACATTCAATAAGTGCACGCACTGGAACAATTCCTTTGGATCGTATTCCAAACAGTAAAGGAACAACAAATCTGTTTGGTAACAACTCTATTGATTCTTTTCAGATAAAGATATCTCAAGTCATATGCAAAGGCTCTTCCGTTTAAACTAATAAACTCCTTTGCCTGGTTAGATCAATCTATCCAACAACTACCGAAGTAGCAAAGTTTATATTTTGCAATCAATCAATATAGAATCCAACAAGAAACTATAAAGCGATGCCAATCTCACGCAACTAATCAATCGAATAAATCCGATTCTAGTTGGATCCCAACCGATCAAGGTTTGTGCTACACAAAGATATGAGAAACCAATAAGAAATCTTTTTCGTATTTCAAATATTCTTTAATCTTCAATTAAACCTACACAACACCACTTGAATCTCTTGTGATCAATCACGCACAGAACGGAGTCTATTAACAATGGATTATCACAAGATATCTTTAGATCTACAAACAATTCAAAAGATCCCGTCGACACTTCGATCTAGTTTGATTGAATCTTATATCAGAAGAGAAGATTCTCAAGAATAAACAAACTAGGTGCAATCAAAGTTCAACAACCGTTAGTCAATCAAATCAATCAAAAACTAATAAACTGCAATTATCTAGTTTCCCACCAACGGTACTCGTAGAGCTTCTTGATCGCACAGAAGTCTTTAAACGAGCGGTCGTAAGAGATTTCGCCTAATTAGGGTACTTTCCTCTCCGGATAGAAGGCTCCACCAGAAACAACAAAAAGATGAAGTTTTCCTGGATCTTAGGATAGTTTGCTAGAAATACAAACTTAGGTATTTATAGACCAAGGATGTTTGGACACCAAGGAATTTCCAAAACCGAATTATCCTTAAGATATGCAATAAATGCCCAAAATCGGTTTTCATAAAACCTGGAAATGCTTTGTCTAATATTTCCGAATCTCTCAATAGAAAATCTCCAATTAGTAAATGCACAATACTAATTTTTATTCTCTAGAGATATGCATTTAATTGCTGGTAACTAAAGCATATAAAACTAACAACCTTAATTAAAAGATTCTTAATTTATTTCGGACCGGGATCTCCTTGAGTAATTAAGGAATAACTTTGAACAATAAAATATAAGAGTTATTGTTCGTGTTCAAAGTATGTTGACATCTTTTCTTTGTATGTCCTCTTTCATATTTACAATCTTGGAATCGATTATACCACACTTCCAAACAAGTTTAGAATTGGTTCATCTGTATTCCAAGATAACTATGTGATTGATCAAATATCAAATCACAATCATGGGTTCACTCGGTTCTACCAATCACAGAGACCGGTTATACCTTAATATGGATTACTTGTGATCGAACGCACAAGTTACCAGGACCGGTTACGTCAGTTACCAGGATCGGTTACGTCAATTACCAGGACCGGTTACGTCAATTACCAGGACCGGTTCCCATATACTCATGGTATTGCTTGTGATCGGTTACACAAGTTACTAGGATCGGTTACACCAATTTCTAGCACCGGTTACACCAATTATAAGGATCGATTACACAATTCTTTTGTGATCGGTCACACCAATTACAAATATCGATCATACCATCTCAGGTGATTACTTAGGATCGGTTAAACTAATTAATAAAAACTAGTCATACCAAATCATAAGTCAGGCATTGTGATTAGTTATACCAAGATACATAACAAGTTATGAACGGTTCTACTAACTCACACATATTGGTAATCCAAAGATATGCAATGAATAACAATACCAATAAGCATAGCGATTTCCCTTTCGATTTATAAAACAAGTTCATGAATGTACTTCCTTTAAACAAATGTAAACATTGTTTCCTAGGATGAAATCTTCACCTTTACCCATACACATAATCACAATAGCATTTATACGATTATGTCGATGTCATATCTACGAAGTTCGAAAGATAAGCGTTATACTTCGTAGTCTAATTCCTTAACACTATGATCATATGATCACGTCTCATTACTAGAGTAAAATAATCATTCACAGCTTCGCAGTTATGTTTTCAATATAGCACGACTTTAAGGATACGTTAGGAATGAAACAGTTCAAGTCAATATTACTAACCTCAAGAGGAAGGATGATGTCGTCGTTGTAGCTCGTTACTTCTTTACATTCTTCAGGTCTTCGAGTAATACTTGTATGTCTCATATTCCTAGTCTAACCTATACGAAGTTGTCTCTAGTACATAATCAAGCGACTTTTAGATGAGTTTTGGTTCACTAAAATATGACAATCAAACTTGACATACTAATGCTTGGTGGGTTCAACCGAGCTATGCTCTAACAATAACAACATTGAAAACAAATATTCTCAAACGTCGTTATACAGAATTAGTGTTATTATCTTCTCCAAAGTTCAATTGTATCCCAACTCTGAAGTATTACTACGGTGATATGTTTCTCCCTCTTAATCAATACTTACATCTTTTGCATAATACGTTTCACCTATAGATTATTGATTCACTCCCCCTTACATCATGACCCATAAACCATATGTTTGTAGTATTAAACTACTAAATAAGTCTCCCCATTTTTGTCAATAAAATTGGCAAAGGTACGAAAATCGTGGGATCGTAATGAATCAAACAAAAGATATTTCAGGATTCAAAGGTTTTACATATCAACTTTATTTAGATGATTTCATAGTATGAAAATACGTAGCGCTCATCTAGGAGATTTAAGATACAAGCATCCCCTTTAAATTCCACAACTACACACCCACCCCACAAAGATATAGCAATTAAGCACAAATTCATTTAAGAACTCTCCCCCATTAGATGTCATTCCCAGGATAACAACATGAGTGACCTTGATTTAAGAAAAATAAGGATTTTGTCGGACATTGACAAATCACACGGATTTGGATCCGGAAAATCGACTTAAGAATAATCTCAACGCCAGTTACGGACAAAAGATAATTTTAATCGATATGACTCAACATAAGAAAATCTTACGGAGTGTGTCAAGCAGTAAAAACACAGAAGTGTGATCAAGAGTAGATCGATACTACGAGAAAATTCTCAAAGAGTTTGTTCTAATTTCCGTTTGTAAAAGCATAATAAATTTAACTTCTGAGCATATATGAAATATCAGCTCAATTCACAAAAAACGTAAAGGCACACATATTTCATAATAATTCTGCAATAATTAAACCTATAATGATTACATGATGCAAGTTCATCTTTCAACAACTCTAAAATTTAAATAAATAAATCTAAAAACATGCAAGATGAAAAACGTTGGAAATAGCTTGTGTAATCACAATTTTTGCTATACCAAACCCTAGTTATCCTTCTCAAAAGTAAGAATAAATTCTCACAAGAAGTAACCTAGTATTTAAAATCTTTGCAAAATTCTTTATCATCTTCAAACTCATTATCAACTACTGGCATAGGAACATCCGGTTCATGAATGAAAGAGTTAGTTCCTGCAAACCTGGTAGCTTGTGATTGACAAGTGCTTCTTGTAGTTTGAGAGATTTATGTAGGATCTTCTTTAGTCCCTGTACCTCCTTTTTGGTTTTCTTAAGTTCTCCAAGAAGATTTTCAAACCTTTTATGATTGGAGTGATCCACTCTAGGTTTCTTCTGATTTTTCCTTTTTCTATTAAGAGATGAGACAAAAGGAAACAACATCTCTTCTTCCTTTTTAGTTGGATGAGTATCAACAACCATTTTCTTTTCTTTTCTTGGAAAACAGTTTCAAAAGGGACTAGCTGCTCAGATTTGGGGTCTGAGGAGCAACGTTTTGCAATAGCAAATTACAATTGAGTAAAGATAGATACGAGCCCCCATCGCCAGAGGATGGGACATAGGACTCTGCAATTAAAATAAGTTTTGCAGCCACATTTGCCTTAAGGAACTACAGGTAAAACGTCTAAAATAACAAAATAAGTCCACATTAATGTCAATGTGTTCAGAGCTTGTTGTTTGTTGCGGGTTTCTCCATTTTTGGTTAAGCTTCTTTATCAACTTTCTGTCATAGATCTCCAAGTTGCAAATTCCGTTCCGTTGTTGATGATGCCACCTCATGGCTGCAATCACTCCCAGAGTGTTGCTTTCTTCTAGAGAGCTCACTTCGCAATGGAAGGCCCTTTGACCCCTGCAGACTCCTTCTCCATCTGTACTGATAATGACTACAATTGCAATATATAATCTGCGGTACCACCAACTGAAACATAACATGGTTTGTGTTTGTTTTCCAATTTGGGTTTGTGATTGGGCTAATTGATCATAATTTGGGTTTCTATTGAGGGTGAGGTTTGTTGGGAGATTGTAACAGGCTTTGAGGTGAGTTTTTATGAGGGCGATGGTTGTTTCTGGAGTCTGTTGTTTATTTTGAAAACATTTGAGACACCTAGCTTTCCAAATATTCCACGACACTATAGCAAAAAACTGGTTTCCTTTAACATGTTGGAACTGGGTAGGTTGTCTATTATTGATCCAACTTTTTATCCAATTTATAACTCCAAGAGAAAGATCTATTGTATAGTTCATTCCTAACCAAACATCACTGCTAATTAAAAGAGCACCTCATGAGAGTATGCTCGTCTGTTTCAACAGAGTTGTTACACATGGTGCAAGTAGTGTTAATTGTCGATACCCATCTGCCCACCAATCCACTAACCGGTAAGATACCAGTGTAGCGTTTCCACACAAAGACACGAATGCGAGGAAGAACATTCAGGTTCCAAATTTTCTTCCAAAAAGGATTTAGAATCAAAGGTTGAGCATTGTTATGCGAAGCTTTTTTGATGAGGTGATGATATACTGATTTAACAGTGAGATTTTTTTTTATGAGAGAGAGGCCAGATAAGAGTATCCTAGGAAGAGCGATCATGTTGGAGATCTATGGTTAAGATGTTTTGGATAATCTGGGAAGGGAGAATTTGTTGGAGGAAGTTGACATTCCAATCGGATGCATCTTCGTTCAACACATCACAAACTTTTACTAGGGTATTCTCTATAATGGTCTTTATATCATTTCTAGATATAAGATTTGGAGAGTTTAGGGGGATCCAGTTGTGTTTCCACAATTCAATATCTTTTCCATTTCCTATTTTCTAGGTGGCTTCCTCTTGAATGATTTGGATTCCCTTCCAAATTCCCTTCCAGAACCAAGAGCAATTTTTTTTTGGTTTTGAAATACTCATAGGGGAAGCGTTTTTGAAATATTTTGCTCTTAGTACTTTGGATACTAGAGAATCTGGATTTTGAATGATACGCCATGCCGTTTTGGTTAACATTGCTATGTTGAACAAATCGAATTGTTTGAAACCTAGACCACCGTAATCCATTGGAGTACAAATAGATATCCAAGCCTTTGGGCACCATCCCCTTATATTTTCGGCGGAGTGGCCCCGCCAGAAGGCCCTATTGAGGGAGTACATCTTTTTTGTTAATTCCTTTGGAATGACAAAGAAAGCAATTTGATATGTAGCCAAAGAGTCAGCTACATGTTTAATCATCACCCCCTCCCTGCTGGGGAGAGAAGTTTACTACTCCAACCTTTTAGTCTACCTATTAGCTTTATTAGAATAGATTCGAAGCATTTAATCTTTGATTTGTGAGTAAACAAGGGTATCCCCAGGTATTTGTCATCCAATTTGACTCTTCCCACTTTCAGAATTACGAAAATTTCTCGGATTTCCCTATTGGATACGGAGTTGCTGAAGAAAGCCCCCGATTTATCATAATTTATTTGTTGTCCAGATCCTAGGCTGAAAAGATCAAGAATTTTGACTAGATTTTTACACTCTTTTTTTCCCGGCTTTAGTGAATATGAGACAGTCATCGGCAAACAAAAGGTGAGAAACTGAAGGGGAGTTGGATCCAAACTTAACTCCACTGATTAGGCCTTTATTTTCAGCATCTAGGAGGACTCTAGAGAGGGATTCCATGCAGATAATGAAAAGATAAGGGGAGAGAGGGTCTCCCTGACGAAGACCCCTAGAGGGTTTGAAAAATCCTAAAGGGGAGCCATTAATAAGAACGACACTAGTGGAGGTTCCAATACATTGGTTAATCAAATCAATCCAATTTTTGCAAAATCCCATTTTTTCCATGATCCTCATTAAGAAAACCCACTCCACCCGATCAAAAGCTTTTGACATGTCAATTTTCAATCCCATTAGACCTTTCTTCTTCTGTTTCTTTCTCTCTACTCTCATTGTGTGGACTATCTCATGGGCAACTATTATGTTGTCCGCTATTTGCCTTCCGGGAACAAAAGCGGATTGGAAAGGGAAAATGAGTTTGTCCAAGAACGATTTCATTCTGCCTGCCAGCAATTTGGACACAATTTTGTAAATAGTGTTACAAAGGGAGATTGGTCTAAAATCCTTTGGAGAGGTTGGTGACTCAATTTTTGGTATGAGAGTAATGAAAGTAGAATTGAACTCCTTGAGAATGAATCTAGACTCGAAAAAAATCCTGAATCATCTTTGTTAATTCATCTTTCAAAAGATACCAATTTTTTTGGAAGAAAACTGCTGGGAAGCCATCTAGTCCCGGAGACTTATTTGGGTGCATATCAAAAACAACAAGTTTGATTTCTAACTCAGATGGTATTGCCATTAGTTTTTTATTATCGAGCTCATTAAGACAATATAATGACATTTAGAATGTGGTCGGAAATGTTTGGTTTAGAGGAGGTGGCCATGTGGGCAAAATGGTTGTAGAAGGTATCCACTATGCCATTTCTGTCAATGCTCCAGGATCCATCAGGTTTTTGAATTGCTTCTACTCTGAGCTTCCTAGCTCTATAGGTGGAAGTTGAGTGAAAATATCCTGTATTTTTATCCCCAAATTGAGTTGATTATCAGTCGCTTTGGTTTTCTAGAAAGCTTCTTCAAAGGTGTACCATTTTTCTAAATCTTGTCTAAGATTTATAACTCTAGAGTTATTATCTTGGAGGTTGAGGTTGTTTTTTGCATGGTTGAGATTTTGGTTGAGCTTTTTGATGTTTTGTTGAATATTTCCAAAAAATTCGCGGTTCCAAATTTTTATTTTCTCCTTAACATTTTTGAGCTTAGACATGATTGCAAAAGCTATTGAACCTCCAGGGTAAAAATCCCAAGCTTCTTCTATCACTTGAAAGCAAGAAGGTTCCTCCATGTATACTCCAAAGAATTTGAAGGGTTTCGCTCCATCTTTCCAGCATAGAGAGGTACGAAGTAAGACAGGGCTATGGTCAGAGCCCACAACGGTCAAGTGGTACACCAAGGCTCTAGGGTATAGATTCAGCAATCTAGAGTTAGCCAAAACTCTATCTAGCCTAGCTTCTATGAATTCATTTCCACCTCGTTTGTTCGACCAGGTGAATTGGTAGACTACATAGCCTAAATATATTAGCTCAGCAGAGTTTATCAAATTGGAGAAAAACGAAATCTCCGTTTGATCAACAGGGTTGCCTCCTCTTTCTTCATCCCCCGTTAGAGTGATGTTGAGATCACCTAAGACTAACCAAGGAACATCGTCATTTCTAGACAGATTCTTAAAATACTCCCAACTTACTTGCTTTTTAATCCTATAAGGACACCCATAAGTACCCGACAACATCCAGACATTATTACTTAAATTACAGTTAACTAGGACATCTATTTGGCTATCTGTGGAGTTTACTACATTGACTGAAACCTTACTAGTCCAGGCTAGAGCTAACCCCCTGCAGTTCCAATAACACCTGTTGGGTTAATGATGACCATATTCTGGTAATTTAGTTTGTGAATTAGAGGTTTGATAACGGCTTCTTGATTTTTCGTTTCTTAAAGAAAAAGGATGTCCGGTGAGTCTTCTGTAACAAGCTTTTTGAGATGAGTTTGGGTTGTAGGTTTGCCTAGCCCTTGGCATTTCCAGGCTAGGATATTAAAGGAAATGATGTTGAGATTCCGAGGGTACAGATTAGGATGGTGTAATAAAATTTTGAGGGACAAAGCAATTCTAGTAGGGAGAGAAGGTTGGCAGAGAGAGGTTTTGGATTTTTCGAAATTATTTAGATGGGTGAGAGGTATTTCATACGTATAGTAAGAAACATATCTTTCAGCTGAATGTGTTGGACTTGTGCAATTTATATCACAAACAAAACCAATTAAATCCTTGAGACACGCTACAAATTGACGAGAATAGGGAAAACTAGTGAGTTGTTGACTTACCTGGTTATCCTTTAGCGAGCTTGATTCCCCTTTGCTATATATTGCATTAGATTCGTCTGTTGAAGAAATAAAGGCATTCCCAAATTTCTTTTCATCCTCTTTGCTCCTGTTCTTGAGGGCATTCATCTTTATTTTCTCTTTACTTACATCCTTGGTTGGGATAGAGGGTCTTGAGATGTATGTTGTCTTTGTGATTTTTATTTATGGATTTAGGTGCTGGGATTTATTTGGTTTAGGAAAAAGGTTGGATAGAAAGCTTTTTGTGGTATGGGTGGATCTGAGGGAGAAAGAGCTTCTTTATGGTTTCACTTCTTTTTTTCAGGGCATCGCAGCTACAAGAATTGTCTACTTCTTCTTCTTCCAATTTCTTTAAAGCACTATAACTCTTAGGAATCTTCCGTGATGGTTCCTCTCCTTGGACAGAGTCAGCTAGCCTCTTCCTTGAAACATAATTTCCAAACCATTGTTCATCCTGTGTGACTGTCACTCTAAAGCTTGGTGTCCGAGATGAGCCAAAGTGATTCTCCACCATCGTATTGTCTCTTCGGGGATAAAAATCAGCTAGACTTCTGTTGTTTCCTTCTAATTGAGTTGGGGAGATTTTTTCCTCTGTATCAGTTGATGGAGCACAGTAACCTCCTTCATTCACTTCTATCCCATTGTGCATTGTGTCTGAGACATCATTTTCATATGACCATTGCTTACTTTCTTTATTCATTGTGGTTTTTACGCTGCTTTTGACTTTAATAATCATTTGGTTCTTGTAGGATAATCTCTTCAAAATTGGTGTCGATTGCAGCAAATCTTCTATGGGAACTGCTTTTTTGAAATTAAATCGAACAGGTTGAGGGCTAGAGTTGCTGATTATTTGATACTTCCGCCAACTACTTAAGCACACTTTCAATAACTCATAAGAAATTAGGCTAAGAAGCCACCAGAATAGCTTTAGGGTTACTTTTATAGACGATTGGGTGAGCTGCGGTTTAAAGGGTTTTCTCGGTTCAAATGGATTCATTGTACATCAATCCACCAGGAACTTTGGAGAGCGGTTGACAAAGTTGAGCAAGAAGAAAGGGGGTTTTGACAAAGTTGACAAAGGGTGCAAAAGAGAAAATGAAAATGAATACCCTACAAAAGACCAGAAGAATTAGCACAAATTTATGAGATAGGATCATACATACCTTAGAACTTCATTACTTGTAGCATGGGGAGCTCATGATGACCAGGCAAGGGAAAGGAATTAATCGAGTTTCATTCTAGTAAACTGTAGATTTGATTTTGAAATGATTTTTTTTTTGTGAGATTGGTTGGAAGAATCGGGGTCTAAAGATGATTAATCTATAGATCCAATCATAAAATGATTGATCAATCAACAAAACTACAAAGGATCTGTCGAGATTGATCGGGAAAGTTGTGAATCGGAAGGAGTCTGTGTCGACTCAAATTTCGCTCGATTTGTGGAGCACCCAGATCCAACTCAAGCACATCAACAACCATTGGAGCATAGGTTTCACGAGAAGATGTTGTGCTTGGAGCCTCCATGATTCGTAAGAATATAATGGATTTGTGAAAATATATGGCTCAACAGGAAAAACTTCTTGTGAAAGAGATATTATGAGTCTTGAAGTATAAGATATTTACGATGCAGGATTTCAAAACCACAAAAGTTCACGTACTAGAATACACAAACCTACAACGGATTGAAAATGTCATTTTTATCCTTTTTAAAGTTTTGTATATCAAATTTTTTAATACCACATTACTTGAAACATAGATTAAGATGAACAGACAAGAGATGAAGATCCAAGTAATAATATTAAATTTTGATCTAAAGCCCTGATGTGCACGGTTCTTATCTCTTTTAAGGTCACACGAGACAAGATGCACATTTCAACACAACAAGATCGTGTTGAGGTGAGAAAAAGATCGCTCACCACCAGATTCCTGTATGGAAATGATAATATCCTTCAATACGGAAAGTTTAGTCCGCACTCTTCTCTTTGTTTGAGATTTTACCTTTTCCTTAGTATCAATCGATCTTTTAGAAGAAGAAGAGTTAACTTTGTGTACCTCAGGATTGGACTTTTGAACAAGTTTAAACATATTTTCCAAACGACTAGCCCTCCGTTGCAGTTTGTTGACATACCTTAGTTTATCTTTGTACTTGAAACACTGTGTGAGTCTGTGACCCTCACTGGTGCAATAAGGACATGTCTGTTTGGAGATTGATTCAGGGACGGCGTTGACAGCTAAACACAGGGTACCTGAAATATTAACAAAATTTTCATAAGTATACGAAAAATCCATAACATCCTCCAATGATTTTGATGAAGAGTTATCGATTAGATTATCAAGATTGATCACATGAGTATTACTACAATCCTCAAAGTTGATAATTTCACTCAAAAGTGCTACACTTGAACTATCATCCTTTTCGGAATCATAATGATCAGGCGTTTCATCAAGTGTTGCAACAAGACTCTTGTTGCCAGTGTATTTCTTACGATTTGGGCACTCATTAGCAAAGTGACTGAATCCTTTACACTTGAAGCAATGTGGCATATCCTCATCGTTAGTATCGTCAGAATCTATGTTTTTGACAGGAATACAATTATATGGCTTAGCTGGGGTTGGAGGTTTTTTCTCTGGAGAACCATTTATTTCTCTTTCTAAGAAGTTCTCTAAACTGTCTTGTGATCAGTGAAACTGAGTTATCAAGATCTTCATCTGACAAATCAGGATCAACATGATCATTCTCAGACTTGTCAACACTTTCAGTTTTAGTGTTTTTTAGTGCCTTGAACGCAATATCCTTTCCGGCTTTTGATTGCAGTTCATGATCAAAGATATTTAACTTTCCAACCAATATGTTTCTGGAAAGTGTATAAAGGTTATTTCCTTCCATGATGGCATGTTTCTTAGACTCGTATCTTGTTGGTAAAGATCGGAGAACTATCATCACAATGTCCTTTTGGGAAATGGTTTTCTCTAACGCAAAATATGCATTAACAATTACATATACCTTTCGATTAAACTCAACAAACGAATCTTCATCAGCCATACGAAGATTTTCCCGGTCATAATTTAGGTTTTGAAGCCTAATCAAATAAAATTAGTTATTCATAATGTATAGAAACAAAGTTTTATAAAATGAAACTGATTCTTTATGACTGATAAAGAAAACATCAAAAAGCTTTATGACTGATCATAAAGAAGGTAATGTACGCATCTGCAAAACAAAACCACAGATAAAAAATTGATTAAAACTATGCAGCAAGTCAGCGACGGAGTCAGGAATTTATGTACGGGTGGGCTAAAAAAAGTTTCCACGACTACTCAGGTTCAATAATGATAGGTGTTGTAATCCACAAAAGTACCTGAAATCATGTATTGAGCCAGACATTTATCTTAATGGGTGCAAATTTTAATGATGAAAGATTTATTTTATATAATAATGTGCTAATTAAATTTGGAGAATTTCATCATTTTTAGAGCTAAATGACACTATCACACTTGAAAATACGTTTGACTAATATATCTAGTATTATCCTTGTATTATAGTTGCACTGACAAGTAAAATAAGCAAAAGTAGACGGTATTGTACACCATCAATGTGGGAGATTACAACCATGGCCAATAAAACCTTGATATTTGTTTTAGCTTTTGAAAGGTAGCCTGATCGGACGAAGAAAGAAACACAAATATTGGGTTTTATATACGTAAGAAGTAGACTGAAATGTCATTTTTTTCCATGATTTATAAAGGGAATACCACCATTAGCGGGGGTGATACCAATTGAGCGATCCGATGGTCAGGATCTGTTAACATTTTCTTGTCCTATATGTATTGGTATCACCCCCAAGTAATACTAGTTTCCCTTTATAAATCATGTTTTTTTCTTTCTAAGAACCCAAAAGAGATTTGTGAAATCACGGGGTGGGCGGCCACCTTAAGTGGCAGTAACTAGAGTTTGAAGTTAGAGAACGTGTAACAGTTCGTGAGATACATAAACTAAAAAAGAAAGATAGAAACCTAACCACCGGCCGGAGAGTGAAGATGGACCCGAAAACTGAGAAAATTGAGATTGAAGTATCAGAAGATCGGGAAGAGAAAAATCAAGTTCGAAGAAGTAAGTTTAAACAATTCGATACGATTGATGATGATGAAGAGAAAACCCAAAAATCAATTAAGGAGCACCACTATTTTGCTAATCAGTACCCAATGGATTCAGAACTTAAGACAAGAATACGGCGAGAATGGGAGATTTTGAAACAAGGATTACCTGATTCGATATATGTCAAGGTTTACAAACAAAGAAGATTTGATCTCTTGAAAGCTGTTATTGTCGGACCAAAAGGTACCCCTTATCACGACGGTTTATTCTTTTTCGATATTCAATTTCCCTGTGATTACCCTAATTCACCTCCCAAACTTCATTATTGTTCTTTTGGTTATGTATTGATGGATGAAAGAATTCCACCTCTAAATAAATGGTGGAATACTGAAGAGTCCAATGTTTTGCAACTTTTACTAGCAATTCATCACAACTTAGTTTCTTATGACCCCCCAGTTACACTGAATGTTCCAAAAATTTATACATTACCTGTTACTAACAGTGCGGAAGAAAAACTGAAGCATATAGCTTCGTTTCATAAAACATGCATTTTTGCGCTCAATTGTAAGACGATGCTGTCGATTCTTCATAAACCACCAAAGTATTTTGAAGAATTTGTTGCTGAGCATTTTCGTGATAGAGCTGAAACTATTTTAATTGCTGGTAAAGCTTATGAAAGGGGCTGGTTTGAAATTGACCATCATGCGACAACCACTATCCCTGCTATAGCCAGGGGTACAACCACCACCACTAGATATGCTACTTGGATTGGTTATTTTGATTTCATGGGGGAAGAATATCCAAGTCTGGTAAGGGCGTTTATAAAGAATGGCTCACCTACTTCGCTGTGGAAGTTTGCTCCTCTAGCAAAATGGCATTATTGGATCATATGTCTTGTTATGTTGTTTGGACTAGTAGTCGGACTTTTAATTTCTTTAGTTGTTAAAAAGTTGCATCTTCACGTTGTGCCGTCAACAGGTTAAGTTATTCGCTTTTGTTCTCTTTTCTTTCGTCTTTTAATACCTTGAATCGTTACATGTTAAAACTAATATATTTTCATATTTATGACATTTTTTAGTTGAATCATTATGTATGGCATAAATTACTATGAGCAAAATTCATGTTTACATATTAACCATTGTCATGGAAAAGATTTATGCAATGTTGAAGTAATTCCTGGAACATATATAGGGAGATGACAACCTGTAACCTTTTTTCCTTGTAGCTCGTAACTTTTGATAGGGCATTTTCTTACAGTTAGGAATGACAATTTCTAGATATCTTTCGGAGTTTGGATATCTTGCATATTTGGAAATTTTCGTCTCCTTAACTAACCTGTTGAAATTGTCAGTTGCACTTGCTTCAATCAACTGTTAATTTTTGGGTCTTGTATTATATTGTTCTGTTCTGCTCACGTATATATTGTTACGTAATCGGTCCGAGGTGTTAGCTCTTCTTGCCGCCATGAAAGACCGTAATTATTTAAAGATATTACTTGGCTGGTTTGAGATTACTTAAGCTGGACTAGGTTGACATCTCTGTGAGAGATCTCTGCTTTAGACATTACCTGTTCTAAGGCAGTTAGCGTCTGCATTAGACAATACCTGTTATAAGGTAGTGTCTTAGCTGCCGCCTGCCAAATACCATTGAGAACTAACTATGCTGTTAGATTGTTTTTACTGGGCCAGTAAGAAATTTTTGTATTATCAGGATCTCTTATCTTCCTCTGTTCTAAAGTTGCCGCCTTTTTTGGCTGTTTTGCTGAACCCTGATCTAGCTTACCTGGTGCTTCCGTTTGTATTAGTTAGTCTTTTATACTTCCTTTCTGTGAGAGATCTCTGCTTTAGACATTACCTGTTCTAAGGCAGTTAGCGTCTGCATTAGACAATACCTGTTATAAGGTAGTGTCTTAGCTACCGCCTGCCAAATACCATTGAGAACTAACTATGCTGTTAGATTGTTTTTACTGGGCCAGTAAGAAATTTTTGTATTATCAGGATCTCTTATCTTCCGCTTTTCTAAAGTTGCCGCCTTTTTTGGCTGTTTTGCTGAACCCTGATCTAGCTTACCTGGTGCTTCCGTTTGTATTAGTTAGTCTTTTATACTTCCTTTCATGTGTGTCGCTACCATTTAGAGTCTTTCTTGTAGTCATATCTTAATTTTTACCAGTTATCATCCGTCTATGTAACAGCAGCCTTTAGTGTATATCTACCACAGTATTACCACTGTAGTTCTACTTAGTTCTTTTTCTCTTGTTTACTTTTTAAACTTACCATTGTAATTATAAGTTCCTCCGCATGTTCCTTCGCCTTATCTCTATTCTAGCTCTCTAATTTGACCTACTGCTGCTTTTATTGCTCATCTTCTTGCATTCTCTTCCCTTTTATCTTGCTTGTCCCTTTTGTGTTATTTCTTTTTCTTCTAATTTCTTTTAATCCTAATTTTATCTTGTGCATCTTACCCTGTTCCTACTGCAAAATGCTCTCTTAATTACTTTCGGTTCTTCATGTGTTCTCTGCAATGACAGCGCTTGGGATTTATTATATTTTTTCTATTGTCCCTTAAGCCGATCAGTTTGGTACTTCGGTAAACTAAGCTCAGGCACCTTAGCGGGAGGAGGGTATTCTTTACCTATGGCGACAGTTAATCAATAGCCGATTCGATACCCTTTTACTCGAGGGCAATCTTGCAAAGTATTTTTTTCATTTTCTTTTTTGGTACAGGCAAAGCTGGGGTGGGATCCATACAGCCGGCCCGGCCCCACTTCCAGCACAGCACTGTACCCTCTTTCTTTCATATACAAAGCCCTTTGTGGGACTGACGGGTCGAACCCTTAACTTACAAATTGCACTATTTTATCCTGGCGAGATTGGGGTATACCCAAATTTAAATGGACCTAGTGTCCTTGCTAGGGGTGGTGAAATGTGTTGAAGTTACGAATATACCCTTCACAGTTATAATTAAAAGTTAACCTAATAATCTGATTTCACTTCATCTTCTCTTCTTCCTCTCCTCCTCTTACCACCATACCGACCTCCCATCAACATTCATCATCAAACCCAAAAAAAGTAGCCGATTATCGACGCGAAAATTCCTTCGTACATAAACTTTCAAACACGCAGAATCACTTCAAGCAAAGAAAACCTAACAAAGATGACTCCCAATTTGGAAGAACCGCTCAACTCAAACCAAATTTTTTTTTTTGTAGGTATTTGGCCGGCATGGTTCCAGGTTAAATATGGTGCCGACCTTTCATACCTGGATGCGATATTTATAAGGTCGGCATGATATTCAACTAACTACCTTGCCGGCTTTTTATTGGTCGTTGGCTTTGGTCGGCACAGTTTTCAATCTGCGACCTTGCCGGCTAATTGTTGTGCACTTCCATCAGTGTATTCAATGGTTTTCTGTTACAAATCCATCACCAGATGTCACTTATTTAGACGTAATGACAAGCATCTTCCTAGCCTTACAACCCTAGACTTGCAGCGTAGGAACAAAATGATATTTATTACTGTAGTGCTTTTCTCATCGGGTTCGAAGATTGGAGTTTGTTTCCCTAGAGTCGCTTGACTGCCGGTACTTAGAGCTTGCTGTGCCTAAAAAAACCGTGCGGGTGATTGATCAAATTCTGGTGAATATTTGGTGGACTTTTATACAAGCCTTTAGTTCTCTAATGTTAGTGCTTACTCTCATATTTCAGGATCACATGTTGTTACCATTGCTTCATTTGCGCCACAGCTTGTTGTGATACATCTTTATTTCCAGCATATTACTTGACATAGATAAGTTGGATCTTCTTACTAGCGCTTTGGTATTTCAGGGGAGAAAACATCTTTTCTCTCCCGGCATGTTAAGAAAATATATCCTGCCGATCATGTTTTCGCCGGCATGTTAAAGAAAATATACCCTGTTGACCATGTTTTCGCCGGCACGTTAACAAAATATACCCTGCCGACACGTTAGCAGTGATTTTTGATGTGAAGATCATACTGTTGTTGCTATTAAGTTTCTGTAAATGTGTTGAGAAAAGAAAGAGAAGCATAGGACGGGATAACGAAGAGTTGAGTTGAATATCTGTGACTAAAATACTAGTATAACTATCTTCTCGATGCATGCCAATCCTTTAACAGTGTCCAACCTCCGAAGTAGCGGACGTACACGTATCTAGTGAGTCTTGAGAGACTGGCCATCTTTTTGGAAATCACCATTAAGTTCAATTCGCTTCATGGCTTCACCGATTCACATTTGTGAATCACGTGGAGTTCTCTTGTTGTACCACTCGAAGTGGGCTAGGTGTCGTGACCAAGTTCCCCAACTTGAGAGATTGGCCAGCCGACATGTTAAGAAATATATATGCAGCTGTAGGATCAGAATATCGCAACACCGACGCCCTTGCGAAATTCATAAACAACACATTGCGAAGACATCGCAGACGAGTAATACAAATGACGCAACGGATGACGACAACCAGAACACGAGAAAGATATGAAGACCTAGCGAGATTTAGGATAACTTGCGAGGTTTTATATTTGTACACTTGCGAGAATGTCGCAAGTCAGATCCGAAAATAAAGGACAACTTAGCTGTCATCCATTATGTAATGTCCTATATAAAGAGCTGAATAGGCTTATGAAAGGGGGGGAATCTTTTAGAGAGTGGAGAGAAATTTTAGAGGAGAGAGAAATTCTAGAGTAGCAATAACATTCTTGATTTCACTTCCTTCTTGTAAAATTTCTAACTCAATTAATAAAGAGATTGGTTACTGATCTTAAATATGTGTTAGATATTATGAATTCTTGTGAGGTGTGTATTGTAGGATTTCCTGCAATTACATATGGCGCTAGAAACAGGGACCGAAGATTAAAGATTGGAGATTGTTGTTAAAATTGTTCAAACTAAGAAGATGATTGATAAATTGGTTAAAGTAGAGAAAATCAAAATCAAGGAACGTAATAGAAAGTTGGAATGTAGTTTGATTACAAAAACAATGATTAATGAATTTCATGAAAATATCAGAGGGAGAATACATAAACGAGATTTTGAAGGAAAGAAAGTCGTAACAACGGAGAAAGCGTCACCTATGAAAGAATGGGAAAAACAAAAGATTACATTCACAGCAGCAGAGATATCAAGAGAAAGTTTAAACCACACGTCTCCTTTGGTAATCACAGTAACCACACGGAAATAAAAAGAAAAAGAAAAATCAGCAAAAATTAGGGAAGAATGGGCGGTAAACAGAACTCTAGTTGATACGGGGAGTTCGGCGAATATAATCTTTTACCATGCATACAAAGGAATGGGATACAAAGATGAAGAGATGTCTCCTTCAACTTATCATATTCATGTCTTTGGTGAATCTATAACAAAACCAAAAGGAGAAATAGAGGTGCGAATTTTGCTGGGAGATATTGAGACACAAACGGCATTATGCGTAGTGGATATGGAATCACCATACAACATGTTGTTGGGAAGGCCATGGATTCATGCAATTAAAGCCATAGCATCAACATTACATCAATGCATTAAATTTCCTATGCCAAGTGGGATTGGTGAAATTAAAGGGGAAACCGATAAAGCGAAATTATGCTATCAAATTGAAGTAAAACAATATGAAGGACGTGCAAAGAAGCGAAAAGATCGCAGAAAATTGGCGAAGGAAGCAAAGAAAGAAGAGGAATTTAGAGCTTATATGATAAGAGCAGAGGAAGGAAAAGGGATACCTAGCGAAATTTTGGAAGAAGGAACTGAGCTTGCAAAGGAGATAAAAGAACCTACACCTATGGGAGAACCTAAGGCCAGTTACACTGCGGCAGAACCAATGAAGGAAGTGAATGTTGGGACCGAAGAAGAACCAAAAATACTAAAAATTGGGACCAAGATGGAAGCAGATGAAGAAGAAAAAACTATTGGTCTGTTGCGAGAGTATAAGGATATTTTCGCATGGAACATGGATGAGGTGCCGGGGATAGACCCATCTGTGGCATGCCACAGATTGGAAATTGACAAAAATGTAAAGCCATTCAAACAAAGAATCAGAAAAATCGCGACAACGTATCATCCTCAAATAGAAGAAGAGTTGCAAAAGATGCTTGATGCAGGGATTATAAGACAAGCAAAATATCCAGAGTGGATAGCAAATATGGTCGTAGTACCAAGTAAGAAGAAAGGGATAAGAATTTGTATAGATTTTACTGATTTAAATAAAGCTTGTCCGAAGGATAGTTTTCCATTACCGGATATTCCATAAATGGTCGAATCAACAACAGGAAATGATAGAATATCTTCTCTAGACGGATATAAAGGGTACAATCAAATTCCTCTCGCTGAAGAAGATCAGGATCATACTGCTTTTTTCGCTCCCAGCGGGTTATATTGTTACATAAAAATGCCATTTGGTTTGCGAAATGCTGGAGCAACATACCAAAGGATGGTAGAAAAGGTATTTGCGAAGTGGATACACAAAACATTGGAAGTATATGTAGATGATATGCTAATAAAAAAGTAAAGAAGCAAAAAATCATGTCCGAGATCTGAGAGAAATTTTTGAGCAAATGATACATTTTAACATCAAGGTAAATCCATAAAAATGTATTTTTGGGGTGGCATCGGGAAATTTTTTAGGTTATATTGTATCCAAAGAAGGAATACAAGTTGATCCAGAGAAAGTACAAGCGATTCATGACATGCCAACACCGGCGACGTAAAAAGATGTACAAAAGTTAAATGGACTCTTAGCTTCACCGGGAAGGTTCATTTCGCGATCATCGATAAGTGTAAGCATTTCTTCAATATACTCAAAAAGGGGACGAAGTTTAGATGGACAGACGATTGCGAGAAAGCTTTTCAAGGAATAAAAGAACATCTGACGAACATATCTATTTCGCAAAAGGCAGAACCGGGAGAAGAATTATTAATCTATCTTGCGACAACTTCGCATGCATTAAGTGTTGTGTTATTGCGAGTAGATGCGGAGTTGAAAAACCGATCTATTACATCAAAGAAAACATTCAATGAAGCAGAGAAAAATTATTCAAAGATTGAAAAACTAATTTTGGCATTAGTTTATGCAAAGATTTAAACTTCGAATATACTTTCAAAGCGCATGAAATAAGGGTACCGACAAAAATACCAATCGAGTCAAGTAATGAAAAATTCAAAAGATCAGCAGAGTCGAGAGATGGAATGCACTGAATAGGAAATTTCAAAATCAAATATGAAATACTATCTTCACCAAAATCGCAAGTTGTTGCGTACTTCTTAGCAGAATTTCCTTTAGAAGATGATGAAGCAAAGGAAGAAATGATGGATATAGAAGAAGAACATGGGAATCCAAGAGATCTCATTAACGAGCCAAATAGATGGGAAATATTGATGGATGGATCATCAAATGGGGAAGATAATGGAGTTGGAATTGTTTTGATTTCGCCAGAGGGCAACAAAATGGCTTTTTCCTTCAGATTGGAGTTTGCATCCACCAATAATGAGACAGAATATGAGGCTGTGATACATGCCCTGAAATTCACAATAGAAATGAAGTTGGAAAATGTAAGAATTACCAAATGACTCGCAACTAGTCATTTGTCAAATAAAAGGAGAATACACTACAAATGAGTCATCCATGAAGAAATACAAAAAAATTGTTGAGGAATTATCAGCGAGAATCCCAAAAATTAAATGGAGACATATATCAAGAAAAGATAACAGACTCGCAGATTCCTTTGCTTTTATCTCAAGTATGATGACGGACCCAGCCGCGAGATGCATAAAGATACAAACACTTTTATCACCATCAATCAATAAACAAGAAGAAGAAGAGGTAGATGTAATGATAATAGAAGATGGAGAACAAATACCTAGTATTGAAGATTGGAGAACAGAACTTCATGCATACCTGAAAAGAGGAGAAACACCAAGAAATAGATTGGAGGCGCACAAATTAAAAAGCCGTGCAACAAATTATGAACTAAGGGATGGGATATTGTATCGGAGATCTTTTAATGGACCTTCACTCAGATGTTTAACACGAAAAGAAGGAGAAGAAGTACTAAAAATGTTACATAGTGGGGATGCTGGCAATCACATTGGTGGAAGATCTTTGGCATACAAAGCGAAGATGCAAGGTTATTATTGGCCATTTATGCACGAGGATGCGAAGCAAATATCAAGGCGTTGCGAAGATTGTCAAAGGCACGGAAAGAAAATACATGCACCAGGATCACCATTAACATCTTCAACAAGTGTATGGCCTTTTGGAAAATGGGGTTTAGACATTGTGGGACCATTTTTACCATGAACGGGACAAATAAGGTATCCGATTGTCGCTACAGACTATTTCACAAAATGGGCTGAAGTAAAGGCAGTGCAACATATTCGCGATAAATATGTTTTTACATTAATATTTGAGAATATCATATGCAGATTTGGAATCCCCGCACAGTTGGTGTCCGACAATGGGAAACAATTTGAGGGACAGAATATAGAACTGTTACTTAATGCATTTAAGATAAAATGTGGAAAGTCAACTCCTTTGTACCCTCAGGCCAATGGACAGGCAGAAGCAACAAACAAAACAATCGAAGATATATTGAAGAAGAAATTAGAAGGACATAATAGAGCATGGTGTGAACAAGTGCATAATGCAGTGTGGGCTTTCAATACAACCAGGCGAGAAGCTACAGGAATGTCACCTTTCTGTTTAACATATGGAGTTGAGGCTGTACTACCAAGAGAAGTTATTATTCCAACAACAAAGAAAAAAGCTTGGGAGAAAAATCTTAGTGCGGGTAATATTTTAATCAAACTAGATGAATTAGAAGAAAAAAGAGAAAGAGCTCTACAGCATATGGAGAATTACCAACGAAGATTAGCCAGAGAATATAATAAACGTGTTAAGACACGCGAATTTCAACCAGGTGATTTGGTACCGAGAGAAACACCAAAGATATCAATGAGAAAGTGGTGGCAAGCTTGCGAAAAAATGGGATGGACCTTATATCATTAAGGAGATAGTTGGAACAGGGGCATATAGATTGATGGATCCTGAGGGCAAAGATGTGGGCCACAGATTGGATAGACCATGGAATAGGTTATACTTGAAGAGATATTACCCGTAAAAGATTATGGGAAAAGATTAGACTGTGAAGTAATGTATGATTGAAGCGAAATGAATTTATATGAAAATTTTGCGAAAGAATCATTGCGAGATTGCACAAAATAAAGAAATAACATGCGAAAATCTCGCACAGAAAATAACAAGAGATAATCAAAAATCAATGACATATCAGAAAGGGGCAAACCTGCTATGGCGTACACTCTAGTTCGCGAAATCACAATTTCGCAAGAGGCAAATGTAAGACCTAAAGTACGTCATAAAAGGGGGTACCTGTTAACATGGCTCAGGGAAAAGGTTACACCGCCCTTGGAACCTGAGTCATGGAGAATTGGGGTCAATAAAGCCCATCCAGAGAGGTACCTTGGATTTTCAATCTAAGCTTATGACTTAGGTTGGACGACCGAGGGTCTCTTCTAAGGAGTCAACATATGACCAAGGCGCCGAGGTACACGGTTGAGCCAAGAGTGCCTGGGGCATTTGAAGTGTCTCGGACATTCTTGGCAAGTCTCGGCATATGTTGTACTCGGCCCGAAGAAAACTCCACTTAGGGTGCAGTCTCGTAACCATAAGCCCTATAGGCAAAAGGGATAAGAGGCTGCGAAAACAACTGGTTGTTGTTAAGACCGGATGGGGGAGCTAGCCTTGTATGGCAGAAGTACGCCTCCTTGAAGGGGCAACCAGGGAGATGATAAGGGCGGCACCCTCCATTAGGGAGCTGATAAGTGTCTTAAGACGCAAATGTCATGAGGCTTTATTTTCGCAAGAAAATTTAGGCTTGTCATATTTGTGCGACAATCCTTAAGAGGCAATAATACAAAAAATAAAGATAAGACGAGATCAATGGGTCAGTACATGAAAGTGTAAGGACGTCCTGCGATTTCGTCGCAAGACGGCAATGTCATGGGGCTTTATTTTCGCAAGGATTTTTAGGCCTGTCATATTGTCGCAACAAAACTATCCTGCAGAGGCAACAATACTAAAGAAATGATAAGGCAAGATCAAGGGGTCATTACATGAAAGTGTAAAGACGTCCTGCGATTTTGTCGCAATGACAAGGGGTGGCACAATAAGACCTTTAACTAGGAAGGCAAATAAGACCACATGATTCAATAAAAGATTTATAAAAACTAATTATCATTTATGCAGGTCATCCCTCACAAGAAAGATAATGAGAGGCAGTATGGGAATTGTTCAACAATGGACATTATCTTTCTCGCAAATAAACACAATTAATAAATAAAAAAAAATAAAAAAAAAAGTAAGTGCACCTTAGAGAGGACTGAAATACATCATATGCAAGAAGTTGTGTAGGTGAAGAGGTTCAAAGAAATAAAATTACAAAAGAAGTTCAACTCTCAACATCAACTTTTTCGCAAGAAGGAGATAATGGACATCCTTCATTAATTTTTTCACTCTCGCTAGCTTTCTCGATCTCACCAGTTTTCCCAGCTTCGCCAGTTCTTCCTTCATTTTGGTTTGTTTCAATTTCTCCTTCATCTGGATTATTATCAACACCTTCATCATTTGGAAGAATTTCTTTTTCATTTGCGAAATCTTCGCCACTTTCATAATAATAATCGATGTCCGGAGTACCAAGGACTTCATCATCATCTACTTCCAAAGGCTCGATGGAAACATGGGAAAGAGATATGGATAATAAAATTTCATTCACAATAACTTCAGCCCTAAGATGAACTTGTCGAAGAAGTGCCTTCTGATGATTCCTACTTTGGATATCTTAGGAGTAAAAGAGATAATCAAGTCTTCTTTCTGCCCGATCGCGAGAACGAGCAAGAGAAGTAGCAAGTAATGCATTTTCTTTACGAATCTTGGCATAGTTAGATTCCAAAGTAGAAAGGGAGGAGCGAAGATCTTTCTCAGATTCTGCGAAAACAAAAAATAAAGAAAATCATATAGGTGAAAGATTCGCAAGGAAGAGGTATTAAAAAGACTTAACAAAGGAAAAATGGTCGAGGCAGTCAAATTTCATGACTACCTTCCTTTTGCGAGATAAGATATTGAGTTAAAGCCAGGCAACTGTTCTCTAAGTGATCCATGGCATTGTCAAACTTATCACCAACCAAGCCTTTCATCCGAGATCGTAAATTTATTTCATTAGAAATAAGTAAGGTGTTTTGCTTCGCAAGAGAGGAATAGGATTTTTCTAACTTGGAATATTGATCCTTGAGTTGACTTGTTTTTATGCTTAAAGCTATTCTACCTTGAATAAGTTTATCTCTCTCCGCAGAAGATGATTCTGTTACTTCTTTGAGTTTATTTCTCAATGAGCAGAGAGATCGTTCTTGATCATTGCATACTTTTTGGCAAATGCTAAGTTCTTGCGAAGAGATCGCCACCTTATTCAAAAGAACTCGTTTCTCCTGAGATAGGGTTTGATTCTCATCTGATAAAGTTTCCAACTCCAGATTAGCTTTAGTCAAAAAGTAAGAGAGGCGAGACAATTCATTACTTAATAAATTTTGCTTTTGGACTAATTGAGCATTCTCCTTGGTAAAGTTATCTATTTGATCAACAGAATACGTATGAAGATTATCTAATTGGTTATATTGATCCATCCAAGCATCTCTATCCATGCGGGCTTCCTCGGCGACGGATTCAGATTGATATATCTCCATTTTTCGTTTCTGGTTTAGAGCTTAAATGTGGAGTAGAAATTTCAAATAAAAAAAAAATAAATAAAAAAAAAATCACCTTTTAGTTCCTCATTCTTCCTGCGAAGATTATCACGATCCAGCGAAACGTTTTGAAGCTTTTGATTCTCAAGATGAAGAGTGTCACATTTCAAGGTCATAGCTTGGAGGTTACTTTTCAAAGCTTCAATTTCCTTCTCCAAAGATGTTTGCGAAACCATTCTATCAGAGCCAAAATATTTACTTACAACCTCGCAAACACCAAATTTGATAGGATCAGTGGAAGCTTTCTTGACATCATCGAGAAGAGCGGATAAAACCTTGAAAGCAATATCCATCCCTTCTAAATTTTCTTTAGTAAAAGGGAGAGATTCATATGATGAAGCGATGATGGCAGAAGATGGGAGAGTTGAATCATCTTTCGCCATAGGTATGTCATCGGAAGACGAGATTTGATGAGGATTAATGACTGGGGTTGAGGCAATGTTAAGAGAAGAGGCATGGACAGTAGAAGAAGAAAAGGTTTCATTCGCAACAGGGTTATCATCAAGACTTTCATTTATAGAAAGATTAGTTACAGGGGATGAATCTGCAGCGACATTTTCGCAAATAATAAGAGGGGATTCCGCCTGCGAAGATGTCGCAGGAGGTGTTTTTGAAAGTTTAAACAAAGGAAATGAAACGGCTGTTTCAACATTTTTAGGATGGCGAGGTTTTTTGGGGGGGCTCTCGACATTTGCATCACCCTGCGAATTACAAATTATATAAGAAACAAAGGCAACAATATTGTTATTAAAAGAATAAGTGTTTCTTAATGGGAAAAATATCGTTTGGTCCTTTTTTAGGTGGGCCCATGTCTGTTTAGTCCTTTGGTCAAACGCCTTTACTGTTTGGTCCATAATTATTTAAAAATATTTAAATAGACAAAAATACCCTTCCGTGTTAAATTTTTATTTTTGTAGCAGTTCTTCCGTGCTAAAAAAAAGCAGACTTCATTCCCAAGAATGAAGTCCATACAAAAAGCTAAAAAAAGTACTTCATTCCCAGGAATGAAGTCCATACAAAAAGCTAAAAAAACAGAATTCATTCCCAGGAATGAAGTCCATACAAAAAGCTAAAAAAAACAAACTTCATTCCCAGGAATGAAGTCCATACAAAAAGCTAAAAAAAAAACAGACTTCATTCCCAGGAATGAAGTCCATACAAAAAGCTAAAAAACAGACTTCATTCCCAGAAATGAAGTCCATATAAAACCTATACAAACCAGACTTCATTTCTGGAATGAAGTCATTCTAGGAATGAACTTCATCGTCTTCTTCAACAACATCAGTAGAACATCATCGTCTTCAACAAGCAGCATCAACATCATTTTCATCATATTTAACAGCGGCAACAAACAACAGATGCGCAAAAAAAAACACGGAAAACTTCATCGTCTTCATCATCTTCATATACTTCAACATCATCAATAAAGAACATCAACACCAAAGAGAGAAGAAAAAACCCTAAAAACTCCATCGTTCATCATCTTCTTCGTCGTCTTTATCATATTCATCTTTTTTCAATCTTCTTTTTCAATAACAACAAACACCATCTTCAACAGCAGCAGATCTCGAGAAGTTTTTATCATTTTTCTAGTCTTCAAACAGTAACCGATCAAATCTACACATCAAGATTCATCGTCTGCAAACATAAACACAAGCAGAAAGAAAAAAAAGAAAAACAAATGGAGAGAGAAAGAAAACTAGATCTGAAATTGAGAAGAGAGAGAATGTGAATATGAAAATAAGATATTTTGTTATTGATTTTTGTATATATGTGGTCCCCTAGGACCAAACAATAATATAAGGGTATTTCTGCCACTATAGGGTGACATTTACATCATCCATTTCATCAGCGTAGGACCAAACAATAATTTTTAGGACCAAACTATAATTTATATTACCAAATAGGACCAAACAGACATTTGACTGGGTCAAATGGACAAGACTCTCTCTAATATATTATTCCTAGGACCTAATGGTATTTCCTACTTTCTTAATACCTTGTTATTCGCAGGCTTCCTTTTGTTCACAACGAATTTTTGCTGCGAACTCTTGAGAACATTAGGGTTCTGAACTGTAAACTTGGTGCTGGAAGTGTTTTTGTTTGAAATGAAAAAAAGATGGGAATTATCTAAAGATGAACAACATCAAATAAAATAATTTCAAAGAGAGAAAATCAATTTCAAGAAGATCAAGATATCAAGAAAATAAACAAACCTTGATGGCTCCATGGGAACAAAGAGAAAAGATGAAGAGGATTTATGAAAAGATGAACAAAGGAACAAGTTGCGATTTACAAAATGAAGATTTACTGATGAAGAAGACGAAGTAAAAGAAAGAAGACATTTTTACGATGGATCTCTTCTTAAATAGACAAAAAATGATGACCGGTTAGCATTTAAAGTGCTCGGTGAAAAGGGAAAATTTAACACGTGTAAACGGTTATGCTTAGTTTACTAATCTTGTCGGCGAAAGGAATGGACAACTGCGGCATTTTGAAAGATTAGTTCTCATGACATTCTCTCCTTCGCAGAGAAGACATGAGAAGAGGCAAGATGTAAGATCAGAATATCGCAACACCGACGCCCTTGCGAAATTCATAAACAACACATTGCGAAGACATCGCAGACGAGTAATACAAATGACGCAACGGATGACGACAGCCAGAACACGAGAAAGATATGAAGACCTAGCGAGATTTAGGATAACTTGCGAGGTTTTATATTTGTACACTTGCGAGAATTTCGCAAGTCAGATCCGAAAATAAAGGACAACTTAGCTGTCATCCATTATGTAATGTCCTATATAAAGAGCTGAATAGGCTTATGAAAGGGGGATCTTTTTAGAGAGTGGAGAGAAATTTTAGAGGTGAGAGAAAGTCTAGAGTAGCAATAACATTCTTGATTTCACTTCCTTCTTGTAAAATTTCTAACTCAATTAATAAAGAGATTGGTTATTGATCTTAAATATGTGTTAGATATTATGAATTCTTGTGAGGTGTGTATTGTAGGATTTCCTGCAATTACAGCAGCCGACCAAGTTCACGCCGGCGGGCTAAGAAATGTATACCCATCCGACCATATATTCGCCGGCATGTTAAGAAATGTATACCCAGCCGACCATATTTTCGCCGGCAAGTTAAGAAATGTATACCCTGCCGACTAATGAAAATGTTCTCGTCGGCACTTTTATTGTTTCACAATACGCAGACCTATGATGGTCGGCACGGTCGATATTTGTTGATCTTGCCGACTTTTCATACTTTCAGTTCTGAAAGTGCAATTTTTTTTTCTTCTGGTTTTGAGTAAGTTGAAACCATTAAACCGCCCTAGGAACCCATTTTAGTAATGTTTGACTACTGTGATTTTTTTTCCGTTCACAAAAAAAAAAAAAAAAATTCATCTCAAAAATCTTCGTACACAATCCATAATTTCACTCTACATCATACATTTTTAATCCTGTTAATGAATCTAACTTAATTAATTAAGCTACACAAAGTTTATTAGTGTTAATTAAAAAGGGTAATTTAGCCATTAATGAAAAATATGGTTAAGGGGTGGCTTGACTTTACTTCATAATGACCTGATTTTGTCTTATTGGGTATACCCCAATTAATTTGAGTATACCCCAATCAAGTTAGGTATTTTATCTCTAAAACATGATGAACACGATAAGACCTACGTGTCAATGTAATGATCTCGGTTCAAAACTCGCTGGCATTAAGCTGGAGGTTGGAGATTTTTTTGGATAGTAATATATAGATTTGTTACAAAGGCCACGGAAAGAGAGAAACAGAAAGATGCAAATAACAAGATTACATTTGTTAAAATATACTGTATCAAAATTGAAATTCACAACATATTTCCTAATGTCTTTTTTTTTTTTTTTTTTTTTTTTTTTTAAGCCTATTTCCTAATGTCCTAACCAAGCGTGGAAGCACAAGAAAGTTCGACATGACACTCATACAAATAACACGATTATACTTGTTCAGCATATTTCCTCACTGAACAAGACAATCATATTGCCATATTTTAATCTTCATAGTCTCCTAATTTATACTTTGGGGATTACATAAAGAAACCCCTTAACAAAGACGGGACTTGGTTTTGGTTTGCCAGAAGTTTGGTGTTTTAAGAGGGCAAGGAGAGCTTACCGTAATTTCATAACTTACACTAGCTACTTATACCTGGGCACAGCCAATGACATGTAAATTCTAAATTGGGTCTAAAAATTTCTTGGCATTGTTCAATTAGATGATATCGAATCTACCTTGAATTGGTGTGTCTAACTTCAAGCAATACTGCTGTATTTTTTATATGAACTACATAATAAAAACGTTATAACAGAGCATGACCAAATGCCAATCTTGGAAGGATTGGTAACCTGTGTGGAAGTTTTGTCCGTGAATGAGCTTGGAGTTCTCAACTTGGGTTAAGAGTCCAGAGCAAGCATCGATAGTATGAACAGGAAAGGGGATAAAGAATCCCCCTGCCGAATGCCTCTTGATGGTACAAAACTGTTACAAGGACTACCATTAAGGAGTAAAGAAATTGATGTAGTTCTTGTACAAAGGAAGACATTCAAATTTACAGAGCAGTTTTACATTGGTAATCGGCACAAAATGTTTCTGACCTTGTTGTTAATTGTTTGTCAAAGCAGAGCAAGGTTATCAACTGTCATGGAAGTATGGAACTAAACTATGTCTAGCTTGTTTGTATTTGTTTATGTGGGGTGTATATATACCATTTTGTTCCTGCTACGATTATACTACTTTTTGTGTATTATGTAAGAAAATTCGTTTAAGACTGACCACTTGCATTTTCTCTATCTTCTTTCTCTACTCTGAAATAGATCCACTGTGAGCGCTTAGTAACTCTATGACTGCAGCCAGTAATCCAAATCTTGCATCATTAGCCTTGGTGCTCAAACGATATAGCCATGCTACTCGCGCACCTAGGTCGAAAAGAATAAACCATATGTAGAAAACCTGCACAAACAGAATTAATAGGTCAGTTTTTGTTTTTAGCATGAGATAGGAACAATAACTAGCAAATGAAAAGACATAAGTATGGTTCACTTCTAGTGGCTTTCTACACCACAGGAACCCTGGCTCTCAAGGTGAATTTTATAACCTTACCCATTTAATAAGTTGGAACTTTTTATTTGGCCACAATTCTGGGTTTATTGTCCTGCCAATCATATTCCAGTCATGAATAATGTCCCAGTAGAAGAGATATGCTGAATTCAATGCACTGAAGCATATCCATGTAACTTCCCATCCCTTGCTAGGGTGGATAGCGTAAACCGAGTTGAACACAATCATTATGATTGTGCTCAAATATTTCAAAGCTGCAATTAGATAAACAGAAATTGTTATAAATAGTTAAAGTCGGAAATAACAAAATTTAGCTAGTAATCCATACCATTGAAGAATTGCTCGCGAAAATCCGTATCTTGGATGCTTTTCTTAATACATTGGTGCATTCGCCATAGATGTGGAAGCATTTGCAGCACATTTACAGCAATTGGGTTGTAGCCACAATTGTGGTCTACCCACGCAGATGTAACAACCGTATGTTTGGTAATTTCTATAACAGAACATCCAAGACCGCTAAGAACCTGCAAACAAGCATGCAAAATCTTGGTATAAGCAATGAAAGAACTCCGAAGAGATATCTCTTAGCCAACCATGCACGAGAGATACCTTAGTTAGTGAGGTGAGAATGTCACCCACTAAAGCGTCTGCAAAGAGAACCTTTTTAGCAGTAAAAGAACTTTGAAGTCTCATGATCAAATATAAACGAGATGATCGGTAGAAGAAGTCTCTCCATGAGCAGATAAGAATTGCATATACAAGGTATAGGAGACCCTACAAAAGTTGATAATAACAAATGAAGAACACAGAACAAAGAATATACTCAACAATCAAACTGAAGAGTAGATTGTTACCAGTACTCCATAGGCAATGTATCGTCGCGGCGAAACAGGTTCATACACAAAGACAAAAACCAGCAAGCTCGATAGCATCAGAATCGCCAAGAGTGATGTGCACTGGAACAATAAAATAACAAAATTTAATCGTGTTCCAATACGGAAGATACTGCATTATGGAGTGGGAGTACTCAACATTTTCTCGGGGTTAAGGAGCCCCCAACAAAACATAACCAAAAAACAAACAAACCATCCTATAGTAAACTAAATTCATATCCTCCTCCATAATCTTCTGAGGCTCAAAACTGAAATCACTAGGATCAATATGAACAAACATCTCTCTAGGATGCAAAGCTGCAACCATAATACTCCAAATGGGCTTAGGGTGCTTACTAGTGAACAGATTGTACACTGCCATATAATCAGTGCCAATATGGACCTTAGGCAAATTTAACTTCACTGCCAACTTCATAAGCAATCTCAACTCCCTGCATTGCATGAGTGAAAGCAGTTTCAGGGCCAGTAGCAGCTGTAACATGATCTCCCTAATAACAGCCGCAGACCCCCCAGACTCATCATTTCTAGAACAACCTATATTAATCATTACTTCATCAATAGCTGGAAACTTTCACCTGCAAGTGATGATCTTCTTCTGAACTAACTGACAAGAGACCCCCAATTTATCCAGAAACCTTATATTACTGAGAATCTCAACATCAATCAAATGGCTAGCTTAATTCTAACTTCTAAGAAACAAATAATGCTCCTGATCTCTCAATTGAAACTTATGGCTATTATCAAAGGTCATGACATCCCCAAAACCAACAATTTCTAAGCCATAACAATTCCATATACAAGCTGAATTTACCAGCAGAATCTATTATTATATACTAAACACACGAGGATGAATCGGCATCAACAACAAGATTACTCAACAAAAACAACTTCACATATGGAAAACCTAAGAGCTAAACAATTAAAACCAACTTAAAAGTCATGAATTTTACCATCCAAATCGCAGAAAACCGGAGGTATCTCTCGCTTAATCCCATGATTTGTGGGAATTTAACTCCACAATACTCCATAATGCCGACATTAATTGCCCAAAAGTATATCATTATCAGCTGCAACCAAACGAAAAACACATTAGTCTTAATTCAAACAACCCCGAGTTTGGAAAATCAACAAAGAAAATGTGAAAGAAATCAAACCACAAGTGAAATCGGCATGTAATGAACGTATGCTTGATAAGGCAACAGCACATCCTTCGTGCTCACGAGCTAATAGAAAGAAATATTATTAGATTTCGATAGAACCACAGCATTTCAAGCATAACATCTAGTACAAGAGTACATTTCACTATGTGCCTGCCTAGATCCATATCTGTATGTGCTAATAGCACTTCTGTTATCTTTCACAGATTCTGTTTGTGTCCGTACATTTCTTGCATTTCCGTTAACTATACACAGCTGGCTTTGCCAACCTGTATCTGCAACAGTCTCAGTCTTTTCTATATAAAGACTTGTCCTGTACTTTGTTGATAATCAATCTAAGAATCATTTCTGTTCACTCATTTTAGTATGGTATCAGAGCCGATTAGGGCCTGATAACCAATTAGTGCTTCCGCCATTAAACCTGCAAACTTGAAGCTTTCATTCTTGAAATTTTCTTCTGATTCAATATGGAATCATCGATTACTAAAGTTCCTCTGAATACTATTGCTAGTATAGTACCATCTAAACTCCAAGACCACAACTATCTTACTTGGAAATCTTTACTTCTCCCTCTGTTCAAAAGGTACAACGTTTTAGGTTACATTGATGGATCAAAAAGATGTCCAAACAAGTTTGTGTATGCGCAAAGAAATGCAGCTGCAACAGAAACTATTAATCCAGCATGGATCAAATGGAATGAAGAAGATCAAACACTCATTTTGTGGATCCAGTCAACAATTTCTGAATCTGTTATATCTTATGTAGCTGGTCCGACAACTTCTTATGAGCTTTGGAAGTCAATCGAAGAAAGATTTGCATCAGTATCTTCAACACACGTTATTCAACTCAGAACTAAACTTTCTTCAATCAAACAAGGTAACTCCACCATGATTAACTATCTCAATGAGATTAAGAAAATTTCTGATTCTTTAACTCGCTTCTTTGGTTCTTCAATATGTGAATCTGAAATGATTGTAAGCGTTCTTAATGGTCTTGGATCTGCATTCGACTCCTTTTCTACTTCGATTAGAATTCGCAATCCACCAGTTACTTTAGGTGAATTACACAATCTGCTGTTGAGTGTAGACATTGTTCTATCTGAAAGAACAAAACATGTCACTAACTCAGAAGAAGCAAAAGCTTTTGTTGCCTTTAGAGCAAACAGATCTTTTAACAACAATGCCAGATCTAATTTTCACTATACTTCAAGACTTCAAAATCGTTCATACTATCCATCTACATCATCTGCTTCTACTTTTACTTCAAAACCTTTTGCAACAAATCCATTTTCTCCACCACCACCACCACTACCACCACAACCACCATCTCCTGCTTCTTCTAGTGGAAATTTCAACATAAGGCCACAACGACCTACATGTCAAATCTGTTTCAAATTTGGTCATTCAGCTATTGAGTGCCATCGACGCATGAATTTTGCTTATCAAGGTCGACCAATCCCTTCAAATATTCATGCCATTTTAGCTGCAGCAGATGTTCTTGGTGAAAATCCATGGTATTGTGATTCAGGTGCAACGGCTCATATTACTTCAGATTCTTCTGATCTTCAAGACTTTCATTCTTACACAGGGACTGAACAAATCACCACTGCTAATGGTGAAGGTATGCACATAGCTGATATAGGTAATGCTTCAAAATTCTTGGTTACTAATGCTATTAGTTTACCTAACCTGTTACATGTTCCCACTGCTTCACATAAACTATTATCTGTTCATAAGTTTACCAAAGATAACAATCTCAGCATAACATTTGAGGGTGATAATTATTTTGTGAAGGATCTCAACTCTGGGAAGAACATTTTCCAAGGGCAGAGTGACAATGGTTTGTATCCTTTACATCTGGAATCTTCACCAAAATTTACTTCAAGAGCTTCTGCTTTATCTGCTTTGAAGACCTCTTCACTTCTCCTACACCAAAGACTAGGTCATCCATCCTTTCAATCCATGCAGAGATTGAGTCATCTTGAGACCTTTCAATCCATGTCATCCTTTACATGTAGAGAGTGTCAACTAGGAAGAGCTCATAAGCTTCCTTTTTCTATTTCTAGTACTGTGTCAAATAAACCATTGCAACTATTGCATATGGATCTTTGGGGACCTTGTCCTGTCACTTCTTGTAATGGTTTCACATACTATTGTAATATTATTGATGATTTCAGTAAGTATTGTTGGATATTTCCATTAATGAGAAAGTCTGATTTCATCTCTATCTTTAGCTCTTTTAAGACACAAGTTGAAAATTATTTTGATCTCAAAATAAAAGTCATACGAACAGATGGAGGTGGAGAGTTCATAAACAATGAATTGAGTAAGTTTTTAACTCTTAATGGAGTAGTACATCAATACTGTTGTTCATACACTCTAGAGCAGAATGGAGTTGCTGAGAGTAAACACAAACATCTAATTGGATTATGCAGAACTCTACTCATACAATCCAATCTTGCTGATTGTTATTGGGTAGATGCGTTACAAACTGCAAATTATTTGGTCAATAGATTGCCTACAACATCTATTTCCTTCAAGACACCTTATGAGAAACTTTATGGTCAAGCACCAAACTATTCTATCCTTAGAGTTTTTGGTTGTGCATGTTATCCTTGGCTCAAACCTTATACTCACTCCAAGCTAGAACCAAGAAGCAAATTGTGTATTTTTCTTGGATACTATTCTTCTCAAAAAGGTTACAGATGTCTTGAGCCATGTTCAGGAAGAGTGTTTATTTCTCGACATGTTACTTTTCATGAGGATCACTTCCCAGCTTTACAGTTCAAGCTTGATCAGATATCAAACTCTACATCTCAGATGTCACAGTTAAAGCCTTCATGTTCTTCCATTTCTGCATCACCATCTGCCTCTCATTCTTCTACTACAACAACTGGTTTACCTACTTCTGAACTATCTACCTCAACTGCTTCAACAGAATTACCTACTACAACTGCTTCAACTACTTCCACTACAACAACTGTTTTACCTGCTTCTGAAGTAATTACCTCAACTGTTTCTTCAGTTCCAGTAGTCATTAATGCACATTCAATGACAACCAGAGGTAAACAGGGAATTTTTAAACCTAAATCTGCAAAGGCTTTATTTACTACTAAATATCCTGTCTCTGCAGCTCATTTAGCATCAGTTGAAGACATTATTCCCAAAACAGTTGCTCAAGCTAAGAAACATCCAAAATGGCTACATTCTCTGGTCACTGAATGCTCTGCTCTTCAATCTGCTGGTACATGGACATTAGAACCACCTCATCCATCTCAGAATATAGTAGGTTGTAAGTGGGTGTTCAAGATAAAACACAATGCAGATGGCACTATTGATAAGTTCAAATCCAGACTTGTTGCAAAGGGTTATAACCAGCAAGAAGGTATAGATTATCAAGAGACCTTTAGCCCTGTTGCTAAACCAGCAACAATAAGAATAGTTCTATCTCTTGTTGTTCATCACAATTGGCCAGTTAAACAGCTTGACATTAGTAATGCATTTCTTCATGGTGATCTTAAGGAGACAGTTTTCATGACTCAACCTCTAGGTTTTGAAGATCCAGACAACCCTAATTATGTTGGCAGATTACACAAGTCTATATATGGTCTTAAACAAGCTCCACGAGCTTGGTATGAAAAGCTTATGGATTCTCTACTTGCTTTGGGGTTTGAAACATCACTTGCTGATACTTCTTTGTTTACTTTCAAAAGTGGGTCACTTATTATCATCATTCTCATCTATGTTGATGATATTCTTATTACTGGGTCTTCTTTGGCTGCTTGTGATGAAGTTATTTCTCAGCTCTCTCTTTCATTTCCAGTTAAGGACTTAGGATCTATCCATTATTTCTTGGGATTAGAAATTAAAAGAAATGATTCTGCCATGCATCTGTCTCGGACAAAGTACATTTTGGATCTGCTAAAGAAAACAAATATGCTGGATGCCAAGCCTTGCTCTACACCAGCTATTGCAAACTCTAAAATGAGTAAATTTGATGGCACAATCCTTCCAGATGCTACAGATTATAGATCCCTAGTTGGTGCCTTACAATATGTGACTTGGACAAGACCTGACATCTGCTATGCTGTGAATCAAGTCTGTCAACATATGAGTGCCCCTACTGATGTGCATTTGGTTGCTGCCAAGCGAATTTTGAGATATTTGAAGAGTACACTGGACTATGGCATTGTTCTTCACAAAGGTCTGCAGGATATTTCTTCCTTTTCTTACTCAGATTGGGCAGGTAATCCAGATGATCGACGCTCCACAAGTGGATACTGTGTCTTATTTGGGCCAAATCCAATTTCTTGGTCTTCTAAGAAGCAGCCTACTGTGGCAAGAAGCTCCACCGAAGCTGAGTACCGTTCTTTACCTCACACTGCAGCTGAGGTGTTATGGGTCTGTCAAATACTCAAAGATCTTAATGTGTTTGTTTCATCTTTCCCTATGCTGGGTTGTGACAACAAAATCTCAATTTCTGTAGCTTCAAATCCTGCTCTTCATGGTAGGATGAAACATGTGGCCATAGATTTTCACTTTATACGTGAGTTAATTTAGTCTAAGGTGTTGTGTCTACACTATGTTTCTACTGACACTTTGGTTGCGGATGTATTCACAAAGGGGCTTTCAGCAGCGAGATTTGCATTTCTACGTGACAAGCTGAGAGTTCGATCACTTCGCTGAGAATTTGCTCACTTCAGCTTGAGGGGGGATAGTACAAGAGTACATTTCACTATGTGCCTGCCTAGATCCATATCTGTATGTGCTAATAGCACTTCTGTTATCTTTCACAGATTTTGTTTGGGTCCGTATATTTCTTGCATTTCCGTTAACTATACACAGCTGGCTTTGCCAGCCTGTATCTGCAACAGTCTCAGTCTTTTCTATATAAAGAATTGTCCTGTACTTTGTTGATAATCAATCTAAGAATCATTTCTGTTCACTCATTTTAGTAACATCAACAACAACAACTAAAATTAGGGTTTATGAGAATTATAACCTTGTAAGTAATACTCGACATGCAAACCAATATTGGCACCAACATTACCAAATTCCATACATATATCGGAATACTCGTCAATCCTATACAAAAAGTTTACAATTTTATCACCAAATTCCTCTGGAGAAACCGAATTCAACTAAAAAAAAAAGAAATCAAAGATTTTGATTTAAGAATCAATTACCTGCTACTAGTTTGTTCTTCGATTGTGTGTTCACATTTCCTAAAATCCATCATTGTAAAAGGAAATCATCACCATTAACTCAATGGAAAGGAAATCGAGTAGAGAAAAAAGATCAAGAAAATTCTTCACCTGCTGCTGTTGTTTCTTGGGTACTCATCTCGAGAATGGGGATTTTCCAACAGAAAGAAATAAAGTATACGCGTCAAATTTTTGATGGCTGATATATATGCACTGCCAAGTTTACACTATGAATACACTTTATTTATACACGCGTCTGCATCTCAATCGTCTAATTCTGGCGCTCAATTTTCTTAGGTTCAAACTTCGATTTGGGTATTTGGCAACCCTTCCCCTTAGAAGTCATTTTTCGACTTAAGTCAATAAGTCAAAAGTACGTTCAACTTATGGTAGAGAAAAACTGTTATTTTATTGGAACAAAGACTTTCTCTATTACTTCACAGTTCACATAAAAGCCCCTAGTAAAATAGGATTGTAACGGGGTATCATTTGCAATACAATGTCTCGTTAATTGCCTTTAAACTGGTATGAAATTAGGAATTGATATTAGAGAATCCCACATAAAATAGGCTTATTGACGAAGACAATGGCGAAAGAATGGAGTCATTCGGAGCTCGTATGAAGAAGTTATGGGCAAAACAAGAACTCATAAGCAAAGGGCAAGAGTGTCATTTCACAGGCATGTGCTATCCGGAGCCTAGTCAAGCTTAAGGGGAAACCCTATTGGAGGAGTACTAAATGCAGGCCAGCCTAATGGTTAAGGGGTTAGAATTAAGTTGGCCCTTATCTACTCTCTAGGTGGCAATATCACTGTCCTACTCCTTACAACCCCAAATCGAGAGCTATCTTCTCTTGTTTATTGAATCATTTGGAAACAGACGAGAGGTTGAGAGAAGATCGAGCTTTTGTTGGTGGAGGAAATTAGTGAGCTCAGGGAAGAAGAAGAACGAATGGGTCTTACTAAATTAAGAAGTAACTCAAGCTGTTGCTGTCGAACTAGGGTTTGAAGCTTGGGACTGTGAATTGAGAGAAATCAGAGAGGAGATGGATTTAATTCAAACAAAGATTACAGTGGCTTCAATTGAGATGGTTCAGCTGATAAATAATGAGGTCAAGAAATTGGAGAAATGGGTATCCCGTGAAGTCATGATTTTGTTTGAAGGGTGTGAATTTGAGTGGAAATTGAAGTTAGGGTTTGATAAGGGGTCGAGTTGAAGATCGAGAGGGGATAAATGATAGAGAAGTGGGTTTGGTGCTGTTGAAGCTATGATACTGGAAGTGTTGCTGTTGAACATATCACAAAGAAGATGCAATGCTGTGAAGGTGCCTAGAGAGGCTTGATGGAGTTGTTGGTGCTGTGGTTTGTGCCTGATGTGCTAGGAGAATTAGCAAGCAATGGTGCTATGAACTGGTGAGAGTTGGTAGGAATTGCAGTGGGTATTGAGCTGAAAGCAATGGCAGGACTGAGGTAATACTGGTGGTTGAAACTGGTGATGCAAATTGGCAGTGATGTATGTTAGGACAGGTGAATCAGTGCTGGTTAAGGCCTGGGAGTGAACTGGGAAGGAGCGTATGGCCTGGAGCGTGGAACTGATGTTGGCACTGAACTGAGGTTAGCAAGGAAATGCTGATAATACTAAGCCGAGCAGGTGATGGTGCTATGTTGCAGGCTGTTGCTCAAATTGCAGCGCAATGCACTCGAGCCAGTAGTTGCGCTCGGCCGAAAGAATTGATTACGGGGACTCGGGAACCCGAGATGATGGTGTCAAAGGGCGTTGTTTGGGATACAAGTAATGGTGCTATGTATGTGAAGCTACAGGATATGGGTATGATTGGCGGTGAGCTCGGTCATGTTGATATATCTGAGCTCAAGGTGAACTCGTGCGGGGATGGCAAGGCGGTCAGGCAGAGTGGATGGCAAGAGCCGCAAGGAACTTGAGCCGGTGAGGCGAGCCGGTGTTGATTGGGGGATTCTTGGTGGAGTGAGATGGGTGAGCTCAAGGTTGTATGAGGTGCTGGCTGAGTTGCAGGTGTTGATTGCTATTGGCTTGAATGAATGATTGCAGGATTAGAGGTGGTGGTGCAATGGGTCTGTGGTGATGGATATGGCTAGAATTTCTGGTGGCCTGATGAAGCTGTAGGATGTGACAGAGTGCAATTTTGCAGGGACTGGTGGAACCAGTTATGAGCTGTAATGCTCAGGTGGCTCGAGGAAATGCTGTGAGCTCGAGCAAAGTTGTGACAAGCAAAAGGATGGAGTGAATGGCCTGGCTGGTTGTGTTATGGGCCGCTGGGGTGGAAAGAATGCCCTGGGGTTGCAGGTACATAAGCTGCAGAGAAGTTGGATTAGTGTTGAGTTGAAGGCAAGGATATAATGTAATGCAGTGGACAGGTTTGCTGGATTGGTAGGGTGTTGCAGGTGAATTAGGAGCTGTGATGCTGCTGTGCAATGGCTTGGAAAGACGATGAACTGATATAAGGAGTCGCAACGAATTTCATTTGTGCGATTATGAGCAGGCGAGATGGAGGAAAGCTCGAGAAACACGAGTCATGGAATTACAATGCAAGAAGCAATTGATATTGAGATGATGCAGTGGAGAATGGCACATGTTGTCTTGCTGCCAAGATGGCCGAGAAGTTTCGCTTGATGCCGCCAAGAAGCTCGGGACAGTGCAGCCATCATGGCCGATTCCTCACCAAGCACAATGAGTGTGCTACACTGCTTCGGCTCGTGCAAGAACCGTGGCCCGGCAGAGTCGCCCGGCTTAGATCCAGCCGATACCGACTCGGACCCGATCCCATCTAACTCAGCTCTGATCCATACTCCTTCTGACCCGATCCAACTCGGTTTGACCCGATCCGACCCAGTTGACCCGACCGGTCCTGACCCGTTGACCCGGTGGCCGGTTTGACTTGGCCGGTCACCTGAGAACTACTTTCCGGCGACTATTCCGGCAGGATTCCGGCCATAATCCCAGTTTTCCGGCGAACGTTTTTGGGACATAATTTCTACACGGGTTTCTCTCCATGGTGGGCCGGGTGAATTTCCAACTAATGGACTTTGAAGACAAACCTAGTTTTGGAAGGAGAAAAAGACTACAAAAGGGAAGACTTCTACAATTTTTGGGACGACGTTTTATTATTATCTCTTCTACTTTTATTCTAGGGTTTAAAAACATGAAACTTCTCTTTCTTCTTGTTATGAACTCCATGAATATAAGTAACTAAGTTTTTATTATTGGTTAAAGACATAGTCGGATTTTGCAACCAAGTTATGATTTTTATGAATTAGTTTTCTCTCAATATTATCGTTTGATTTCTACGGGTTACAATAATTGCATGATTGATGGATTGCAATATGATTGAATGTTTGTTTAGTCGAGTCTAGAATTGATTGAACTCACATCCATATCTATAGCTATTTTAGGGTTTCATCGAGCGATAACCTTGAATATGAGTAGCATAATATGATGCTAGGTTGTAGTGATACATCCTTGTATTCATATGTAGAAATTGACCTTTGTTCGAATTGTTTGCGCAATGTATTTCAATTGCATTGATTAGCCTATTTCTGAAACTTAATGCTCCTAGGAATTGAACTTGATTAGCGCAAGGCGTTAGGTTATTCTTTAGGTAGATTTCACATATGCAGCCCTAATGTGTGTGTTGATAACTTTGGAAATTACGGAGTATTCTTGCAATAAGGTATTCCATGGCTTTTGATGATGGCGAGATTAAATACGAATTCTATTCATATATTCATAAACTTGTTTACAATTGAAGATGAAACCTTTATCCAATATTTTCCCATCCTTGATTTGCGTACTTTATTTGCTTTTTGTTTATTTTTATTTACACAAACCAGAAATTCTTCCGGTGCTTTATATAGGAAACCATAACAATTCGACAACCTAGACCTCTCTCGTGGATCGATCCTTTCTTGCCCTTGCTATATTTATATTTTGAGTAGTAAGAAAGTGTAATTATATTTGTGTCGCTAACGACATGCTGATCAATTTTGACCGCTGCTGGGAGGCAGCGTTGTTAATTGTTTTTGGTTTCTTTTTTTTTGTATTTAGTTTTTGTTTTATTTTTTCTTATTTTCTGGGTTTTAACCGGTTTGAGAATTATTTCAGGTGCTTATTTCTATGGAAGGAGCATATTGGAGCAATCAATACGGTTTTCAACCTCAACAACATAACAATTATCACCCTTATGGGGAGTATAATCAAAACCAATCCTTTGGCTATGATCAATACTCCACGTACCCTATGAGTTATTCTCATACATATCAACCTTCTTATGGTGGTTATGTAAGTGAGCAACCACAAGGAGGGGAGAATAGTTGTTTTCCTTATAATATTTCCTCTAATTTGCGTATGAAATGCAACGATTTATGGCCAGCATGGAGTCAATTTGTAGACAACCAAGCATGGAACAACTTTCATCGACCGAATGTGCTCATAGTATGTTTGGCCCAATTTCTGATCGTAGTTATGATCATCCACCCATTCAAAGGGAATATAATTGGCCTAACAATACTGAGGTAAGTGATTCTACTTTGTCTATGTCGAATGAGTTTTACCAACAAATGGAATGCTATATTCAGAATTTGGATGGAACACTCAAAGAGCTTCAAAAAGGTGTTTCCACTTTAAGACAAGGCATTGACGAATACAAGGAGGAAATGAATAGTTATGTTGAAAAAGGAGAACCTTTGGGGACTTTTGTTGATATTTGTGTAGTTAACTCAACTCTTGATCGTAATAATGATCATTCACCTATTCAAAAGGATGAGTTCGAGAGTAGCAACACTAAATTCAGTGAGGACCAATGTTATGATGACTATGATAGTGATGATGATTATTATGAAAATACATCGTTTGAACCAATTCATGGTGACATCCCCGAGGAGTTTATAATGGAGTCTTTTTGCGATCAAGGTGAAGTTGAAAAGGAATATGATGACACTAGTGTAGATTACTCAAGCATTGATCTTTATAACGATCAACAACCTATTCAAAAGGTAGAGCTTGAGGATGATGCAACGAGTGTTCTAAAGAAATTCCTTATGGACAATATTGCATCCGCAAAAGAGTATGTGCCTTACAACAAAAAGGAGGAATATGTTGAGAATGAGACGGTTATGACCAATATTGTGGAAGACCCAATTGAGCTTGCAAAGGATTGTAATGATGATGTTTATGTCGAGACTTTGGTTACGGCAGAAACGGACGAAGAATGGTTGCAAGGTTTGATAGAGGACCATGATATAAAAGAGGTGAATAATTCACTTGAGTTTTTTAAGGATGAAGAGGATTCCGTGATACAAGAGATTGTGAAAGGTTTATCTAACCCTTTACCTATTGTTTCTTCTCCTTTACCTCTTATTGGTTTGAATGTATGTGCTTCGAAAACATTGTTGAATGACTTTGTTTCTCGTTTTCCGCCATTAGAGATACTTGATTCTCATACTATGCGGGTTATGGAACAAGAAACCGTGAAGTACCCGATGTCTATATTCTTTATACACTTCCAAGTGTGGACAAGAATAAGTGTGGGGGAAGCTTTTATCGGTTCATAGCTTCACTTTTGCTTTATATTACTAATATTTGTGTGAAGTTAGTGTTTGCAAAACAGGTTCTATGGACGGATCCCCAACTTTTCCGATTATTGGTGTATGGGGAATGAATCTTACAAGAAGCTAGGTCGGGCCGTCGACTTTAAAACAAGCGCTAAGTGGGAGGCAACCCACCGGTTTTGTATCTCTTATCCTTTTGATTTTTATTTTTGTTTCGTTTATTTATTTTTTACTGTTTTTATATCATATTTGCATCCCTATGTTTAATTTCATTGAGTCCGTAATCTATCTTAGAAGAGAATTATGCCGAATACCTTTTCGTCAGAAAATTTCAGACTGCGCGTAGTTCAGTCCAGAGACCATAACTGTCAGACCGTTTATCGAAACACTGTGAAATTTTGACACTGTGTAGAAAACACGTAGGCGAACAACTTTTGTGAAATGGAGTTTTTCCAAATTCCTTACCAATTTGCACAGTTTTTGCGTTTTATCTGCTGATACGTCAGAATTCAGAACTTTCGGTTTTACACATTGAGGACAATGTGAAGTTTAAGTGTGGGGGAGCATTTATATGTTTGTATAGTTTGTTTTTGACACCATTAGTGGATAGAACCATTTTGAATGCAGGAGTTGAGGAACCAATTAACTAAAAGGGACGAATATAGCTCAGAAATCACAAATTAACATGATAGTTGTTACCATATCTCGGAATATCACCATATCGCATTCTATTTTTATTTTTTTTCATATTTATCTATTGTTCTCTAAGTGCTTTGGTGGGTCACTAAAAATCGACGTGTTATTACTGCTAGGATGAAATAGAGTGATTGAGTTACTAGAAAAAGAAAAAAAAATGATGAAAAAAAAATGAAAAAAGAAAAAAAAGAAAAAGAAAAAATATATGAAAAGAAAAAAAAAAAAAAGACCGACCAATTAGACCAAAACGGAATAAAAAGACACTTGGGAATAGCAAGATGTGTGAAACGTAGTCCCCGTCTCCGTCGCCTAAACAAGCGTGGAATGCAGATCCAAGGCAACTATCATGTACTTGCCGACAAGAAGCATGCGCTGGATCCAAAAGATCTAATCATGCCGTCTAAAAAAACAAGAGAGAAATTGGATCCAGTTTGATCTAATCATATATAAAAAAAAAAAAAAATTATTATTGTGTTGAATAAAGTCACTCTTGGTTCCCTTGTATATGCCAATTGATTTGATGTAGCATTCAAGACGAAGTAGCTCAATCCAATAGGATTAGGTTCATCTTAGCAAGTGACCTTCAGACAGATATGGGAAACATCGAACACTTGTGAATATTCGCCAACATCTACATCTTATCCATCTTCTTTATCTTTTCATTGTGATTGTGGTTTGTTAGTTTCCCGAGTATTGTGGCTTGTTCGACTATCTAATTAGAGTTTATTTACTAATATATGAATTGAATTTGCAAGGTACCTCCTCCCGTAGTCATTTTGGATTCATTCATTGATTTGTCACTTGTCAGACGGAGTTTGAATATAGGTTTTGTAGGTATATCTCTAGTAAACCTTCACGAGACTATAACTCGTCCACTAGGGACACCTAGGGTTTAAAGGCTTGTTATTTATGCTAAAATTAACCGTAGCCTCGACGACACCTGAGTTGTTGTATTTTAGTTTTGTTTTGTTTGATTTGCTCGAGGACTAGCAAAGTCTAAGTGTGGGGGAATCTGATAGGTGTAGAATACACCGTATTTAATATCTAGTATTTATGCTTTCTTTGCAGTTTTCTTGTAAATTATGTATCTTATGTGTGCTTTTGAGTTTATTAGGTGCAATGGAGTCATTTGGGCCAAAGACCCAGTGGAACTCGCTCAAATCCAAGATTTCTTCTCATCATCTCGGAGAGCACGAAAAGACGAAGACAATGGCGAAAGAATGGAGTCATTCGAGCTCGTATGAAGAAGTTATGGGCAAAACAAGAACTCATAAGCAAAGGGCAAGAGTGTCATTTCACAGGCATGTGCTATCTGGAGCCTAGTCAAGCTTAAGGGGAAACCCTATTTGGAGGAACACTAAATGCAGGCCAGCTAATGGTTAAGGGGGTTAGAATTAAGTTGGCCCTTATCTACCTCTCTAGGGTGGCAATATCACCGTCCTACTCTTACAACCCCAAATCGAGAGCTATCTTCCTCGTTTATTGAATCATTTGGAAACAGATGAGAGGTTGAGAGAAGATCGTAGCTTTTGTTGGTGGAGGAAATTAGTGAGCTCAGGGGAAGAAGAAGAACGAATGGGTCTTACTAAATTAAGAAGTAACTCAAGCCGTTGTCAGCGAACTAGGGTTTGAAGCTTGGGACCGTGAATTGAGAGAAATCGAGAGGAGATGGATTTAATTCAAACAAAGATTACAAAGTGGCTTCAATTGAGATGGTTCAAACGATAAATAATGAGGTCAAGAAATTGGAGAAATGGGTATCCCGTGAAGTCGCGATTTTGTTTGAAGGGTGTGAATTTGAGTGGAAATTGAAGTTAGGGTTTGATAAGGGGTCGAGTTGAAGATCGAGAGGGGATAAATGATAGAGAAGTGGGTTTGGTGTCATGTTGAAGCTATGATACCGGGAAGTGTTGTCCGTTGAACATATCACAAAGATGATGCAATGCTGTGAAGGTGCCTAGAGAGGCTTGATGGAGTTGTTGGTGCTGTGGTTTGTGCCTGATGAATGCTAGGAGAATTAGCAAGCAATGGTGCTATGAACTGGTGAGAGTTGGTAGGAATTGCAGTGGGTATTGAGCTGAAAGCAATGGCAGGACTGAGGTAATACTGGTGGTTGAAACTGGTGATGCAAATTGGCAGTGATGTATGTTAGGACAGGTGAATCAGTGCTGGTTAAGGCCTGGGAGTGAACTGGGAAGGAGCGTATGGCTTGGAGCGTGGAACTGATGTTGGCACTGAACTGAGGTTAGCAAGGAAATGCTGATAATACTAAGCTGAGCAGCTGATGGTGCTATGTTGCAGGGCTGGTTGCTCTGGAATTGCAGCTGCAATGCACTGGAGCTGGTAGTTGCAGCTCAGTTCGAAAGAATTGATTACAGGGACTCGGGAACTGAGATGATGGTGCTGCGGCGTTGCTGGGATACAAGTAATGGTGCTATGTATGTGAAGCTACAGGATATGGGTATGATTGGCAGTGAGCTCAGTCATGTTGATATATCTGAGCTCAAGGTGAACTGGTGCAGGGGATGGCAGAAGCACGGCTGCAGAGTGGATGGCAAGAGCCGCAAGGAACTTGAGCCGTGGAGGCGTAGCCGGTGTTGATTGCTGGGATTCTTGGTGGATTGAGATGGGTGAGCTCAAGGTTGTATGAGGTGTTGGGCTGAGTTGCAGGTGTTGATTGCTATTGGCTTGAATGAATGATTGCAGGATTAGAGGTGGTGGTGCAATGGGTCTGTGGTGATGGATATGGCTAGAATTTCTGGTGGCCTGATGAAGCTGTAGGATGTGACAGTAGTGCAATTTTTGCAGGACTCGGTGGAACCAGCTTATGAGCCAGAATGCTCGGGTGGCTCGAGGAAATGCTTTGAGCTCAGCAAAGTTGTGACAGTGCAAGGATGGAGTGAATGGCCTGGGCTGGTTGTGTTGCGGCTGTTGCAGGGAAAGAATGCCCTGGGGTTGCAGGTACATAAGCTGCAGAGAAGTTGGATTAGTGTTGAGTTGAAGGCAAGGATATAATGTAATGCAAAGGGATGTGTTTGCCGGATTGGTAGGGTGTTGCGGTGAATTAGGAGCCGTGATGTTTCTTTGTCTGCAATGGCTTGGAAAGACGATGAACCGATATAAGGAGTCGCAATCGAATTTCATTTGTGCGCTTATGAGCAGCAGAGATGGAGGAAAGCTCGAGAAACACGAGTCATGGAATTACAATGCAAGAAGCAACTGATATTGAGATGATGCAGTGGAGAATGGCACTGTTGTTGTCCGCCAAGATGGTCGAGAAGTTTCGATTGATGTTTTGATGCTCCAGATTGCGAGCCATCATGGCCGGGATTCCCACTGGCACAATGAGTGTGCTACACTGCTCGGCTCGTGCAAGAATCGTGGCCTCGGCGTAGTCAGCCCGCTTAGATCCTGGCAAAGACACCGACTCGCACTGATCCCATCTAACTCAGCCTCCGATCCATACTCCTTCTCGACCCGATCCAACTCGGTTTGACCCGATCCGACCCAGTTGACCCGACCGGTCCCGACCGTTGACCCGGGGTCGGCTTGACTTGGCCGGTCACCCGAGAACTACTTTCCGGCGACTATTCCGGCAGATTCCTGCCATAATCCCGCTTTTCCGCGAACGTTTTTGGGACATAATTTCTACACGGGTTTCTCTCCATGGTGGGCCGGTGAATTTCCAACTAATGGACTTTGAAGACAAAACCTAGTTTTGGAAGGAGAAAAAGACTACAAAAGGGAAGACTTCTACAATTTTTGGGACGACGTTTTAATATTATCTCTTCTACTTTTATTCTAGGGTTTAGAAACATGAAACTTCTCTTTCTTCTTGTTATGAACTCCATGAATATAAGTAACTAAGTTTTTATTATTGGTTAAAGACATAGTCGGATTTTGCAACCAAGTTATGATTTTTATGAATTAGTTTTCTCTCAATATTATCGTTTGATTTCTACGGGTTACAATAATTGCATGATTGATGGATTGCAATATGATTGAATGTTTGTTTAGTCGAGTCTAGAATTGATTGAACTCACATCCATATCTATAGCTATTTTAGGGTTTTCATCGAGCGATAACCTTGAATATGAGTAGCATAATATGATGCTAGGTTGTAGTGATACATCCTTGTATTCATATGTAGAAATTGACCTTTGTTCGAATTGTTTGCGCAATGTATTTCAATTGCATTGATTAGCCTATTTCTGAAACTTAATGCTCCTAGGAATTGAACTTGATTAGCGCAAGGCGTTAGGTTATTCTTTAGGTAGATTTCACATATGCGACCCTAATGTGTGTGTTGATAACTTTGGAAATTACTTGAGTATTCTTGCAATAAGGTATTCCATGGCTTTTGATGATGGCGAGATTAAATACGAATTCTATTCATATATTCATAAACTTGTTTACAATTGAAGATGAAACCTTTATCCAATATTTTCCCATCCTTGATTTGCGTACTTTATTTGCTTTTTGTTTATTTTTATTTACACAACCAGAAATTCTTCCGGGTGCTTTATATAGGAAACCATAACAATTCGACAACCTAGACCTCTCTGTGGGATCGATCCTTTCTTGCCCTTGCTATATTTATATTTTGAGTAGTAAGAAAGTGTAATTATATTTGTGTCGCTTACTTACAAATGATCACTTATTGTTATGTATTTTCTTCGATTGTTCGCCCTTCAAAGTGCTAATTGTTTTCTTTGCAAGTGCACAGTGCCTATTGGAGGCAAGGCAAGCACAGGTCGATCCACAGGGAAATAGAGTGTGTAAGTGTCAGCATGGCTTCACTAAACTGATTTCTAAGGTATTGTAACACAAATATGGGTTGGTGTCGATACGACAATAAGCTGTTGTAGCTATTCTAAGGCAACAAATAATCAAAAGATGTTGCAACAGATGGTTGAGTGGCACTAGGGTGCTTGAATTCACTCTCTACTCCTATGCTAAGGTAATGTAAATTATCATTTTGTTCTTATGCCTTCCATTGAAGGCCTTAGATGGATAATTGTATAACTGAATCTCCTTACTCACTCCTAGTATCAATGGTCTTCTTACAGTACCATTGATCACAAGCAAGCTTAGTTTTCTAGCTAACTATTTTCCTAAACATGATATACAATAAGAACAATCTGAGAATTTGCTTACTATCACATTGAATAAGAGAGTTTCATCTTCACCCTAGCAGGGTGAATTAGAACATCATGCAAAGAAAAACAGGATTCAAAATTAAGTTACAAAACAAAACCCTAAAACTGACTGAGTTCTCTCTCACATGAAGAACATCAATTTATACCTCACAAATCACTCAAACTTGCAATTAATGAAAAACCCAAACCTCTTTCCTCCCATAACCCGTCTCTGACTCCATTGATTTGATGTTAGAGAAAACCCTAGCTCCAATTATCTCTAACCTAGCTTTTAGGGTATGGAGAAGCTATGATAGAGATAACTTGAGAGAGAGTGGCGGAGCAGGTGGCTACTGGTGCTGTTGTCAGGGTAAGGAGATGATGGAGTGGTGAGGTGGTCTGCAACTGGTATGGTCGGGGGAAGGGAAGATATGGGTTTTCTGGTTTTGTGTCGGGGGAGAAGAAAGAGAAGATGAAGATGAGAAATGGAGAGGGGCGTGTTTGGCTCGATGGGTGTAGGTGTAGGTGGATGTGGTGTGAAGCGGGTGCAGCAAAGTTTTGATGTGTAGGGTGGAGCGACCATTGGATGCAGCGGAGATCGATGCGTAGGCCGATGCGATCGTAGGATGAAAATGGCTCGAATCTAACGGCTCCGAAGGGACGGGCTTGGATCCGGGTCGTGGGTCGGGCCTTGGACTGCTCAAGCCCATGTCTTGTAAATGGGTTGCTCCTTGTTGGGTTGCAACTGATGCGCGCGCGGGCGGGCTTTGGCTTTCTGCTCTTTTGGCTCCTCAATTTCTCCGAGCTTTATTTACTACCTAAAAATACAAAATTAATTAGTACAAATATTTATTCTTGAAAACAAAAAAAATACAGAATTTGGGATAATATCTGATTTCTGAGCACAAAAGATGAGTTAAATGCCAATAAAAAGGTGTAGAAATATGCAATATTTGGCACTCATCAAGGGCTGAGCTGTTATTGCAAGTGAAGTTGATGCCATGGAGCAATAGATGTATGTTTAGGAAGGTATTGCAGCTGCATGAGATAAAGTTGATTGTATGTAGCGAGTCGGAGAGAATGAAGGGAAGCTGAGATGATTCTGGTGGAGCCAAGCTACGTAATGAGAAGCAAATGATAGTTAAGATGAGGTTGCGAAGGATCTTGAAGCAGAACTGAGAATAGATGGTTGTAATGAATTGCAGACTAAATTTGATACTACAGAGACTTGAAGCACAATGATAGTGCAGCAGAGGATATGGCCTGTGCAATGGCTTAACTCGGACTAGTCAGATGCTGACTCTCAATCATCTAACTAGCTGACTCTTTGACTCAGCTGACCCGGTGTTAACTCTGCATTGACTCGGTTGACCTGACCGAGTCGACTTGTTTGACTGGTTACCGGTTTGACTTTACCGGTCACCTGAAATAGTTTTCCGATGCCGGATTCCGGTCGATTTCCGGCCATAATACCAGTTTTCCGGCGACGGTTTTTGGACATAATTTTACATGGGTTTTTCTCACACATGGGCTTGGTGGACCACTTGGAGATGGGTTTTGAAAAGACCTAATATTGGAAGGAGTATCCTTTATGGAAATAGAGAAACATATAAAAAGGGAAGACTTTTACCTAATGGGGGGATTATTATATCATATCTTTTTCCCTGTACTTTGTTTTCTAGGGTTTAGAACCATGAAGTCTTTTCTCTTTCTTCTTGTTATGAACTCCATGAATATGAGCCAGAGTTTTCTTTTGGTTATGGATTAGTTGGATTTCCAAACATGAGTTTTTTGTGCAATAAATTAGTTTTCTCTCATATTATCGTTTATGATTCACAATTAATATTGTTACATGATTTGAATGCTTGTTTAGCCGAGTCGCGAATCGATTGAGTTTGCTTTCATCTTTATTGCTAGATTAGGGTTTTCAATACGAAATAGTTGTTAATTCCTGATTGCAAGTAGCATAAATATGATTATAGTTTGTAGTGATATATTCTTATGATCATATGTGAACCATAACCTTTGTTAAATCGGATTAGTGCTTTTACACGTTCGATTGCTTTGATTGGCCTGATTTCATAGAACCTATTGTATCTAGGGAATTAAACTTGATTAGTGCTTTTACACGTTGGGTTGTTCTTTTAGATATAATTCATATTCGCATCTTTTAATGTGTTTGTTGATGACAAGAGGAGATTAGCGGGATATTCTTGCGATCAAGGTATTTTAGGGCCTTTGATAAAAGTTGAGATTAAAATATTAATTCTAGTTATTGTGTTGAAAACATGTTTATGAATGAAAACGAAATCCATGACCAATACTTTCTCATCCTTGATTTGCGTGTTTACTTTTTATTGTTTACTTTTATTTAGTTTATTATATTAAAATCACAAGACCCCTGGTGTTATTCATAGGGAACCGAAACAATTTGACAACCAAGACCTCTCTGTGGGAACGATCCTTTCTTGCCCTTGCTTCATTATATATTTTGAGTAGTAAGAAAGTGTAATTTATTTTTGACGCCTACGACAGAGATCAAATTTTGGCGCCGTTGTCGGGGAGGCAGCGGTTGTCACTTGTTTTTGGTTTCTTATTTTTGTTTTTAGTTTTTGTTTTATTTTTCTTATTTTCTGGGTTTTAACCTTGGTTTGAGAATTTTATTTCAGGTGCTTGTTTCTCATGGAAGGAGCATCCTACATGGATGGATACGGTTTTCAACAACCTCAACAATATGACAACTACCAATTCCAGGGGTATGATCAAAACCAATTCATTGGTTATGACCAATGTTCCATGGAACCTTATGGTTTTCCTCAACAACCTTATGGCGGGTATGTGTGTGAACAACCACAAGGATGGGAGGATTCTTATGCTCGTGAACAAAAAGTCTCTAACTTTATCGACAAAGTTTCCAACTTTTTACAAGAGGAATTTCAAAAAGCAAAAGAGACTACAAACGAGCAACTCCAAGAACTTCGTGAAGGTATTGCTAGCTTGCGAAGAGGCATTGATCAATGCAAGGAAGATATGGATAATTCTAATGTGCATATGGTTTGTGATGAATATTTGATTGATGCTAATGTTGAAAAAGGCCAATCCTTGGGCACTTTCGTTGATAATTGTGTAGTTAACTCAAATCTTGATCGTAATAATGATCATTCACCTATTCAAAAGGATGAGTTAGAAATTAGCAACACTAAATTCAGCGAGGACCAATCTTATGTTGACTATGATAGTGACGGTGATTATGATACATTGCTTGAAACAACTCATGGTGACATCCCCGAGGAGTGTACAATGTAGTCTTTTTGGGATCAAGATGAAGACGAAGAGGAATATGATGACACTTGTGTAGATTACTCAAGCATTGATCTTAATAATGATCAAGAGCCTATTCAAAGGGTGGAGCTTGAGGATGATGCATTTTCGAGTGTTCTAAAAAGTTTCTTATAATAAAATTTGGATCCGCAAAAGAGTATGTGCCTTACAACAAAAAGGAGTGTGTTGAGAATGAGACCGTTATGACCACTATTGTGGAAGACCCAATTGAGCTTGCAAATGATTGTAATGATGATGTTTATGTCGAGACTTTGGTTACGGCAGAAACGGATGAAGAATGGTTGCAAGGTTTGATAGAGGACCATGATATACATGAGGTGAATTATTCACTTGAGTTTTTCAAGGATGAAGAGGATTCCGTGATACAAGAGATTGTGCAAGGTTTATCTAACCCTTTGCCTATTGTTTCTTCTCCTTTACCTCTTATTGGTTTGAATGTAAGTGCTTCGAGAATATTGTTGGATGACTTTGTTTCTCGTTTTCCGCCATTAGAGATACTTAATTCTCATACTATGCAGGTTTTGGAACAAGAAACCGTGGTAGTCCCTGACTTCTATATTCTTTATACACTTCCAAGTGTAGACAAGAATAAGTGTGGGGGAAACTTTTATCGGCTAATAGCTTCACTTTTGTTTTATATTACTAATATTTGTGTGAAGCTAGTGTTTGCAAAACAGGTTCTATGGAAGGATCCCAAACTTTTCAGATTGTTGGTATATGGGGAATGAATCTTGCAAGGATATAGTCGGGCTGACGACTTTAAACCAAGCGCTACATGGGAGGCAACCCATAGGTTTTGTATCTCTTATATTTTAATTTTTCTTTTCTTGTTTTTTATGTTTCTTGTCGCATATTGTTTTATGATTTCCCACCTTGACTTTCTTTGGACGATTCAATTTACATTGAGGACAATGTAAAGTTTAAGTGTGGGGGAGTGCTTAAGCATTTGCGTTGTAAATTTTTGAAAATTTTCAATTTTTTTTTGTGAAATAGTGAATAAAAAACTCCAACTTGTGGTTAGTTTAGAGTCACATAGTATACATGTCGCTAAGATTACATCGAGAATCTCATAAGAGTGACTGAACTTAGAGATGACAGAGAACATGATCGGGTTTCTTAATTGTATGAGAGTTAAAGTTGGATTTAACCATGCCAGTGGCAAATAAGGTACGTAAATTCCGGGTAGAATGGTGAGCTACCCAACCTCCCACCATAGAAGCACTATTTTGATCTCTTGAGTGCTATTTTTATCAATCATGATGGTGACATCGAATTGCTAACTTACATACCACTTGTAATCTTGTTCGCAATTAGCACCATCCACCTTATCTATCTCTACACCAACAGGTCCATAGAAACACCATCATCATCAACAATAGGAGCATCACAAATTTGAAGGAAAGTTGAACACGTTTGAGGTTTACAAGCAACGATACAGAAATGAGCAGATTTCAAATTTGAGTAAAGCAACAAAACAGGGAGCAGAATTTTTATAAGTTGAAGACTATTGTACAAGAGTGAAAATTATCAAGGATGGGAGTTCGAGAAGTTTATGATATCAAGACATATAAGTTGTGAAGAATCAAGCGGTAAAGTACTTACACCATGACCTTGTACTTACATTTTTTATTTTATTTGTATTTTACTTTCTCTTGTCTCAAAAAAAAAAAATTATTATAAAAAGAAAAGCTTATTGCAGGGAGCTGATTGCCACTGATTTGAACGTTTATCTTGCCTGGGAGAAGCTTCTCTGTAGTCTTCGTATGTGGCTGTGTTGTAGATGCATGCATCTTCATGCTTGGTCGATGCCATGTAGAGGTAGACAAGGCGTTGTTCATGGTGAGGTCATTGCCGGACCACTCAACGGGAATGGAGCTGATTTTCTTCTCCATGGTTTAGCTAAACCAGTTGGAGCTGCTACTGAGTGCCTAACTCCATCCATTGCGGCGGTTTGCGATGCTTCTACGGTCGATTTTGCTGAAGCTTTCTCCATGAATGACAGTACTGGGGCTATTCACTCGGTGAATGACGATACCGAGTTTATTCTTTCCACGGACTTACTGAACGCCATCTTCCAACGGCAGTTCACCACTGTGAAATGTATTCCACACCAATGCCGGCTTGGATTCTCCAGGGAACTGAAATTTTGTCTCGACAGGGTTATCGCAAGCCTAGGTAACCTTTCCATGTGGCTACAGCTTTTACTTATTCCTATCTGTACATTAACTCTGTTCAGACCAAAGAGCTCCGCTGAGGCCAAGTCGGGCAGTCGAAAGAAGCTGCAAATCGCAGCAATCAATAAGGCTATCTCGGTATGGAAAGAGCCTAACGGCTTCTCTATTCTGGCGTCGAAATCACATTGCAAAGAACTCGTTCGGTTGGGGAATGGAAAAGGCACTCAAGAAACAAGGCGCTGCCAATATTTTGGCCTGCCAGAAGAAGATTAGTTGTGGCCATTACTCGGCTGCAATACGAGTGCTTTCTTCATCAGGAGTAGCTCCGCGCAATGAGAGTACTTATCTTGACTTGCTAGATAAGCATCCATCGGCTCCTCCACCCTTTGTTCCTTCGGATGTCTGTGGACAGTCGACCCAATTACGGTGGATTCACGGGCTGTCTTGGGAGCTATAAAGAGTTTTCCAAAGGGTACTTCTTGTGGGCGAGATGGATTACGAGCGCAACATTTGGTTGATGTCATGAGTGGTGCTGCAGCTGCAGTGGCGGATAATTTACTCGCTTCGATTACTGGGGTTGTCAATCTTTGGTTGGCCGGTAAATGCCCCAATAACTTAGGTGAGTTCATTGCCAGTGCGCCTTTGACTCCATTACTTAAACCAGGGGGTGGTATTAGGCCGATTGCGGTTGGTACGGTTTGGCGAAGACTGGTTTCCAAGGTTGCTGCTTTTTCAGTCGGAAAAGATATGACCTCTTATTTAGGCGACTATCAATTTGGAGTTGGTGTGCCAGGTGGGGAGAGTATTTTACATGCTGTAAATAGCTTACTAGAGTTGAAAGGTCATTCAGATAAAATGTCAATGCTGCTTATTGACTTTTCCAATGCTTTCAACATGGTGAGCAGATCCCATCTCGTCAAAGAGGTTCGTCTTCAATGTCCAGGTATTTCTCGCTGGGTAGAGTTTTGTTATTTGCGACCCGCTAAACTCTATTATGACCAATATATCTTATCATCTCGCACTCGGGGTTCAAAGCAAGGGGACCCCTTGGTCCCTTGCTTTTTGCATTGACTCTTCATCCTCTAGTGAAGACTATTGCTTCTCGTTGCACACTTGATTTGCATGCTTGGTACCTTGATGATGGTACCATTATTGGGGATACTATGGAGGTAGCCAAGGCCTTGAGTATAATAGAAGCGGAAGGACCTAGTAGGGGTTTACATCTTAACGTTCGAAAAACCGAAATCTTTTAGCCGTCTATTGACCCCAGAAGTACTTTGGATGGTGTTTTCCCCTCTGAAATTGGTAGGCCCTCTAATGGCATCAAGCTTTTGGGTGGACCTGTGAGTTTGGATTCAAACTTCATTAGTGATATGATGCTGACCAGGGTGAATAAAACTGTTCAAACCGATGGATGCAATCAAAAACTCAAGGACCCTCGTAGTGAGATGTTATTACTTCATAATTGCACCGGTGTGTCTCGTCTATATTTTGCAATGCGTACTACCAATCCAAAGAACCTTGCAATCAGCCACTGATCTTTTTGATGACCATCTACTTAAGTATTTGAGACTCTTAATCACCGGAGATAGTGCAGTTTTGGTCCTTTACAGACAGCCGATTAGCTACTTTGCCTATCAAGGATGGTGGTCTTGGCATCTATACCATGGCGGACACCCGTACTTCATCGCTTCCTTGCCTCTCGGAATCAGACCGCTTCAGTGCAGAAGACAATTCTGGGGTAGTTTATTCTCAACAAACAAAGGCTCCGCTTATCAGTTGGCTCTTCAAAACTTTATCCAGGTATGTGGATTACCTCCTTCTTACTGTGTCGATGATACTGCCCACCCTTCCATGCATTCCCTGGCAGTCACTTATTTTGACGCAGTTAAGAAGCAAATCCCAATTCTCTATGTCTCTGCAAGAGATTCTATTTTATGGCGGTGTAATCCGTATCAAGCACGCTCGGGATTATTTATTAGCTGTACCAATCAGTGGGCTTAATCAGTGCATTGGGCCTAGACAGTTTCGAGCGTGCTTTGTTATCGCCTCGGTATCCCAGTGTTTGTTGAGAATGGCTTATGTACTAGTTGCAACAAATCTATGGACATCTTTGGATACCATGCGCTTCATTGTGCTAAGGATGTTGGAAGTAAGTTTCAACATGATCTTGTCCGTGATATTGTTGTTGATATTTGTTACAAGGCTAGTGTACCGGCCCGCAAGGAAGTCTCTCTTGGCATGCTTTCTGATGAGGATAAAGACTTGAGGCCTGCCGATATTCTTGTTCTCAACTGGGAAAACGGGCAAGATGTTTGCATGGATGTTACTGGTGTCTCTCCCTTTACTGGTGATGGTGTACGTTCTTTTGTCCTAGGGAAAGCTATTTCTAAGGCGGTTTCAAGAAAGCGGGCTAAATATTTAGACAAGTGTACTTCACTTGGTTATGGTCTGGGGGTCCTGGCTTTCTCTACTTTGGGGGAACTTGGTGAAGATACTTTATGTTTTTTTAAGCGTCTGAAGAATTGTCTTGTTAATAATGACGCTAGTAGTGGTTTTGGTAGTTTTATTTTTCATAGATTAGGCATTGCTATTCAGAGGGGGGTTGGTGCCCAGCTTGTTGCTAGGTTGCCAACCAATAGCTTTGTATGATGAGACTATTTTGTCATAATTTATTACAAAAAAAAAAGAAAAAAAAAGTAAAAAAAAAAAAAAATTTAAAAAAATTTAAAAAAAAGAGACAATAAAAATTCATTGTATTATATTTTGGGTTTGTATAGTTCGTTTTAGTTTTGTATTCTTTCAATAAAGCCAATGGAAGAAGGAATATCTATAATGAAGTTTCAAGCACCAAGAAATTAGAGGAAAGAATTACATTGTCAAGATTCTACGAAGTTCAAGAGTTATCATCGACAGTTGAAGACCGAAGACGAAGATGAAGACACCGATAGAAGACCGAAGACGTTTCTATGGATGCTGTGAGAGTGGTGCTAGCTGCACGCCGAACGGATAACGAGGTAAGTAAGCATATTCTCACCTTCGTTAAGTGGTTGATTTCCTTTCTTAGAGATCGTCAGAAAAATGGGTTTTCAAAAATGAATAAAAGATGTGGGTTTTTTTTTTTTAAAACACTTCGGAGGGTTTTTGCCTTCCTACTATTCAACGTGTCACAGGATTCTCTCTTCATTCCTACCTGGACACATGTGTGACCCATAAAAAAGTTGTTTATTATTGAGTGCAAATTCATAAAACCCTTTCTTGTGAGGCAGAGTCAAGACTTTCGATCACTCCGAACCCGAATTTCTTTCGATAAGGGATGGTTATTTCTCTCTCAACTTTTAAGGATGAGATTGTGTTCATTTATGTGTCTAACTTCTTATGACTAGTGTGCAGAATTTCTATGTCTTCTTAGCGCGTTGGATGCTATCATTACGGAGAACTAGTAAGTTGGAAAAGTAGGTTTTGTGGGTATATCTCTAGTAAACCCTCACGAGACTATAACTCGTCCACTAGGGACACCTAGGGGTTTAAAGGCTTGTTATTTATGCTAAGAGTAACCGTAGCCTCGACGACACGGAGTTGTATGTATGTTTTAGAATAAGTTTTGTTTGATTTGCTCGAGGACTAGCAAAGTCTAAGTGTGGGGGAATCTGATAGGTGTCGTAAAACACCTAATTTTATATCTAGTATTTATGCTTTCTTTGCGAGTTTTCTTGTAAATTATGTATCTTATGTTTACTTTTGAGTTTATCAGGTGCAATGGAGTCATTATGAGCAAAAGAAAGAGAAATCAATCACTTTGAGCAAGGAGCGGAATTTGGTCATTTCACAGGCGAGCGATACTAGGAGCCCAGTCATAGATAAGGGACAACCCGTTGAAGTCTAGTGAAATTTGCTAAAGGCACCCATGGGTGTCAATAGACGTCCCATACTAATAGTCGTAGTTAGGTCGAACTCAGCTGTTTCAGACAGCATTTCACTTCTTCTCTTCATCTGCAAATATCACCCATGATTGCTGGTGATTTTGGTCCGAGTTTGGGAACAGTGGATCCGTGATTATGGAGAAGATTCAGAAGGAATGACTCGAATTACTGGAGGGTCTGTGACAAGTTTGTAGAAATTCCAAGCTAGGGTTTGATGGAGATGGTAATTCAGAGATGAGAAAGAAATTTAGGGGTTGAATGTTGGACGAATTATAAGATGGGTTCTCTACGGATGATTGTCAGGGGATAACGAAGATGTGTTTGTATCTGATTCAACAAATTAGAGAAGATACAGGGAGGAAGTTTATGAAATTAAAATGGTGAAGAACAGATCCATGGAAGATTGAATGGTCGAAGGGGTATTGGCGGTGCTGAATTAGATCTCAAGCAAGATTTTCAGAGTGAAGAAGTGATGCGTGTCGTAACCACAACAAATTAATCAATATTTTTCCACCTAATTAACAAGTAATATAGTGTAGTTAAGTTCGTTCCCACGAGGAGCAAGAGATTCTAGTTGTAAAAATTGTCACAAAAAGGGGGGTATAAAGCAAAAGAAAGTAAACAAAGCAATTAAAAGATAAAGTTGAAATCAATAAGAGAGACAAGACCAAGGAATCCTTCTTCGTTGCAAAACAATGATTCAAGTTATGTTCTTTTCTACTTGTTATTAGTCACAGATTATCACCAACCGTAGGTAAAGCAGCTGGATCAGTGCTAAACCCCTAAATCCCTTGTATCACCGGATACGGAAGTTCTCGACTACCGGATTCTATTTACCAAACCACCTAGTAGTAGATCACTCTAGATGTAATTTAAATAAACACATTAAGATTTATGAACTTATTAGGTTGATATTAGTAGTTAGACTCTTAGATCAAGGTCTACTTGCTAACGTTTTTTTCACACACAATTGCTCCACGGAATCCCTCCGCAAGGTCTTGTGTTTGCTACTTATGTAAAGAGTCAAGAAACGATTACTTATCCCCTAACTTTCACTAGCTTTAGATCAAATTAACAAATCAATTTAGCGTGCACTCTAAACAATCTATCAATCAACCATGAATGTATAAACATTCCTAATAGTAAAAACAAACGATAATCATGTGAAAAACTTCAAGATAGAATTGAAACAAAACTCAAAACATGTTAAGAACTAGGAATTCATCCTCAATCAATAAGAAAATTAGCTACTCATGTTTTTAAAATTCTCCTTTTAGTTTTCCAATGCCGGATTCCGGTCGATTTCCGGCCATAATACCAGTTTTTCGGCGACGGTTTTTGGACATAATTTTACATGGGTTTTTCTCACACATGGGCTTGGTGGACCACTTGGAGATGGGCTTTGAAAAGACCTAATATTGGAAGGAGTATCCTTTATGGAAATAGAGAAACATATAAAAAGGGAAGACTTTTACCTAATGGGGGGATTATTATATCATATCTTTTTGCCTCTACTTTGTTTTCTAGGGTTTAGAACCATGAAGTCTTTTCTCTTTCTTCTTGTTATGAACTCCATGAATATGAGCTAGAGTTTTCTTTTGGTTATGGATTAGTTGGATTTCCAAACATGAGTTTTTTGTGCAATAATTAGTTTTCTCTCATATTATCGTTTATGATTCACAATTAATATTGTTACATGATTTGAATGCTTGTTTAGCCGAGTCGCGAATCGATTGAGTTTGCTTTCATCTTTATTGCTAGATTAGGGTTTTCAATACGAAATAATTGTTAATTCCTGATTGCAAGTAGCATAAATATGATTATAGTTTGTAGTGATATATTCTTATGATCATATGTGAACCATAACCTTTGTTAAATCGAATTAGTGCTTTTACACGTTCGATTGCTTTGATTGGCCTGATTTCATAGAACCTATTGCATCTAGGGAATTAAACTTGATTAGTGCTTTTACACGTTGGGTTGTTCTTTTAGATAGAATTCATATTCGCATCTTTTAATGTGTTTGTTGATGACAAGAGGAGATTAGCGGGATATTCTTGCGATCAAGGTATTCTAGGGCCTTTGATAAAAGTTGAGATTAAAATATTAATTCTAGTTATTGTGTTGAAAACATGTTTGTGAATGAAAACGAAATCCATGACCAATACTTTCTCATCCTTGATTTGCGTGTTTACTTTTTATTGTTTGCTTTTATTTAGTTTATTATATTAAAATCACAAGACCCCTGGTGTTATTCATAGGGAACCGAAACAATTTGACAACCAAGACCTCTCTGTGGGAACGATCCTTTCTTGCCCTTGCTTCATTATATATTTTGAGTAGTAAGAAAGTGTAATTTATTTTTGACGCCTACGACAGCGATCACTGCACACAAGGAGACTGAGGTAATTTTTTCATTGTCTCTTTTTCTTTCGTTATATTTTTCTATTTGCTTTTCTCTCTTTTTGCTCTGGTCTTTCTATAATTATTGTGTCTTTATAACCATCATTTTTAGCTCCTGTTTTGCCAAATATTACTTCATTAATTGTTCTGTGGTTTCTAGTTTATTTTCATCTTTTCAGCATGAAGATAGTTTCCTGGAATGGTCAAGGTCTTAAAAACATCAATACTAGGGATCACCTAAAAGATATTATTAGAACTCCAAACCCTGACATCATTTTCCCCTGTGAAACTAAACTTAGTGAAGACAAAAGTTGTTGCCTATCACTTCCCAAATGTTAAATACTTTTCTTCAGTTGGTATGTTTGGAGGCTTAGTTATTATGTGGAAAAATAGGTTTTCTTGTGAATTCCTCAGTGGTGAAAATAATATGATCCATCTCCTTATTCAAGATGATCCCAGCCAACCAGAGTGGCTCTTAACTTGTATGTATGGTTTTGGAAAACATAACAAAAAGAAAGAGCAATGAGAATTTATCAATGAGACATGTAAGAATATTGTTAGTCCTTGGTGGTGCCTATTAGGAGATCTTAATATTCATCTTTTGGATTCTTCTAGTGCTTCTTCTTCTTCTTGTGATGGCTGGGTGAACTTTATTCTTCAAGATATTGGTTTAGAAGATATTGGTTCCGGTCATGAGAATACTTGGCCTAGCAATAATTTGGGTACAGGTAAAAGAAGATATAGAATAGATATGGCACTAGTTAATGCTGGCTGGCACACATGCTTCAACAATTCTAAACTTCTTTATCTCACTCAAATGGGAAGTGATCACTGTCCTATAATGCTCATCACAAATTACAACCAACCAAAATTGTGGAAACCTTTCAAGTTTTTGCAAACCTGGCTTAATGATAGAAGATGTGTTGTAAAGATTGCCAAAGCTTGGGGTACACATGTTCATGGATCTGCTGCTTTCAAACTTACTAAAAGACTGCAAATGACTAGGATTACTCTCTCCAATGGAATAAACTTCATTTTGGGGATATCAATCTCAATGTAGATTCTCTTCAACAACAACTGTTAAATGTTTAAGCTCTTCCTTATTCTCAAGAAAATATTTCTAAAGCTTTTCAAATTAATGAAGAACTTCAAAAATGGCATCATATACAACATGAGTTCAACAAGCAAAAGTCCAGATATAATTTTATCAAAGATATCGATAACAACACCAAATATTTTCATACTCTTACCAAAAGAAAAAGAGCAAGAAATAATATTGATTCTCTCAAAGACAAGAATGGTAATTGGGTTCATTATAGAGATCAAGTTGCAGCACTCCTCACTGACAATTTTATAGATATAAGTTCCTCAACAAACCAAATTTTTATAATCATCTGCCAACCATTATTACTGATGAGGATAATAGAATGCTTGTTGCTACTCCCTGTAGTGAAGAAATTCTTAGTACATTAAAAAGCATGGAAAGTTGGTCTGCTCCAGGTCCTGAAGGTTTTCAGCAGGATTTTACAAATCTCAACGGAGTTTAGTTGGTGAAGATGTCTGTGATATGGTAAAAAATTTCTTTACTTCTAAACATATTCTAAAATCTCTTAACAAGACCTATATTTCCTTGATTCCCAAAACCAAAAAACCTACTTCTCCAACTGATTTTAGACCCATCAGTTTTTGTAATACTTCTTATAAGATTGTCTCTAAAATTCTTGTTAAGAGAATGAAGCCTCTTATGGAAAGGATTGTGTTTCCTTATCAAGCAGCATATTTCTCTGGTAGATTGATTAATGATAATACAATCATTGCTCATGAACTGATCCATTCTATGTAGAAAAAAGAAGGTGAAGGAGGTTGGTTAGCTCTCAAGGTTTATATGTCCAAGGATTTTGACAGACTTGAATGGAATTTTATTTACAAAGTTATGGAAAGCTTTGGATTTTGTGAGGACTGATTCATCTTATTCAACAATGCATCAATACTACCCCTCTCTCTGTCCTTCTTAATGGATCTCCTTGTGCAGAATTTCATCCTTCTAGGGGCATCAGACAAGGTGACCCATTGTCTCCTTACTTATTTATCTTGGCTATGGAATGGTTGTCAAGAACTTTTTCTTGTGTTCAGCTGGCTAAGGAAATACCAGGTATCAAAGTAGCTAGAGGTGCTCCCCCTATCAATCATTTACTTTTTGCAGATGATTGCCTTTTTTTCACTCATGCTAATTTAACCAGTGTGACTATTCTCTTACAATTTTTTCAAGATTTTAGTTCACAATCTGGTCAGGTTATTAATTTTGACAAATCCTCCATTTTTTCATTAATAATTTGGATTCTTCCACCTGTGATATTCTTAGTCACATTCTAGGTGTTAAAAATATGAGTGAAAATGATAAGTACCTTGGTTCTCCCCTTCTTATAGGAAAATCAAAAGTTAACTCTTTTGTTGAAGTTAATACTGCTTTTAAAAGAAGGTTATCTACCTGGAAGGGAAGTACTATGTGTCAAGCTGGAAGAGGTACTATGGTTAAAGTTGTGCTTAATGTTGTTCCTATGTATCAAATGAGTTCTTTCAAGATTCCTAAAAAGCTCATCAAAAAATTGTATACATTGCAAAGGAAATTATTCTAGGGTTATAAATATAAAAGAGTGTTTATGGGTGAAAACTATTTCTGCCGGTTTTGGTAATTTGGGGTGTGTGGATAAGAAATGAGTCTAAACCTTAAACAAATGCACTGCACAGGAGTGCTTGTAGATTCGAGAAATCAATCTGTGCAAATCCGGCCTAAACCAAGAAATGGCCGTTCCAGACTTATTTCGGTCACAAAGTGAAGGAGATGGGGTTGATCTTAGGGAGGGAAGCGAAGAAGGTGTTGAGATTGTGAAAGTGTTGGCTATGTATGACTTGTATCAGAAAGATGAACTGGCTTGCAGGATGTAAGCTATCAGTTCCGGTGTTTGGATACGATTGTATCAACACTTGCCTATGTTGTCTTGACTTGTTATGTTTTTTGGAAATAGGGAGGAGAACCTATTTATACAAGTCATTTGAGCCTTATCACGTCTCTCGTGGGAAGTGGAGGAAGTGGAGTGATGGAGTAGTGGAGTTGTGTGTTAGTGTTACACGACCAGTATTGCCCACTTCTCCTGTCATCTCTAACCGTCCATGACTTCGACACGTTCTTGTGATGGCGCGTTGCACGCTGCACGCTGTAAACCGCCAGACCAATACCCAAGTATGTATCCCCCAGTTTGTGACATGATTGATGTCTCGAGTGTGTGGACCGTGGGACCCACAAAAAATGCTAGATTAAATAACTAAGTTATTTAGGAAGTCGATACTTGTGAAGTATCGTGTGTATTCTATGCAGGTACTACATCATGGTGTGGTAGAGTGACGGGTGGTGATCACCATGACGCCTCACTGACCAATTAACTCCTGACCAGGGTTGTATAACCAAGCCGGTGAAGTTGGACGGACGAGATGATCTTTGAGACACTCATCTGCGACCGTTGATGGAATTAGGGTTTTTGAAGAGGTGCGCAAGCATCACTCTTCAGCTTGGTCGAATCCAAGCTTGGGATACAATTTTGACAGGGCCGATCGTGCATGTGTGTAGACGACATGACGGTGTAGGCGCCCATATCTCATTGTCTCGTGAAAGTGTGATCTGGGCCACTCAATTTGTCCGGCGAAGTTGAGTGGTCGAGATCAATTTGCAACAGAAATTTGGTGCCGCAAAAGCCGCGCATCATGTCAATCTTGGGGGCGCGTTCCAAGACGACCAAGCTTGGTCGGTCTTGGCCGATCAGCCCGGCGTGCATACGGTGGGATGGTGTATATACATGTACTTCATCGTCCCATAGAAACGTGAACTAAGCCACTCAATTTGTCCGGTAAACTTGAGCAGTCGAGATCAGTTTGTGGTTGGAAAGTGTGACCATGCCTAGCTTGGGGCGCGCAAATCAAGGTGTACAACCAAGTTTGGTCTTGGCCGATTGGGTGTGGAGATAGGTGGGCCCGCAGTGATCATGTTGATACTTACCGGACCTGCTTAGTCTATTCCTGGACCCTTCATCCGAGCAGGAGAAAAGGGACGCTCGTGATCGCGACACAAACCCTAACCAGGTTTTACCGGCCGTGTGTCATACCCAGTTTGGGGCGCACGGATCAAGACGACCAACCATAGTTGGTCTTGACCGATCAGTCAGGTATGTAGGCGGACCCACGATGTTTTTGTTGACATGCTCTGGGTCCTTTGAATCTGCATCTACACCCTCCATCTATGCCTGCGAAGATGGATGGTTGAGACTGTTTTGCGATACATGTAATGTGACGCAAACCCTAATTTAGGGTTTCTCGTCCATACTGCTCTGGTTTGGACGGTTTGGCAAGCTATGCCACCCCTTGGGGAGGCCGACCATGCGGGGCCCGCGTTGGGTTGGTGGTGCATATTCCAATACCTGCTTGGGGTCATGGATTCAATCTAAGCCATCTAATCATGCTGGTGAAGTTGGATGGTCGTGATCGTTTCTGAGAATGATGTGGTCAGTTCAGGTTCAAATGTACTCAATCGGGCTAGTATAACACACCGAGAGTTGTAGCCTGTATGGGTATTTCGTACATGCTTCATTATTAATGCTTGGAGATTCGTGTTGCTCTGCTGAGAACAACACTCAGTGGTCATGCCGCACCGGTAATGAGTACAGGAAATACAAGGCTGGTCATGCATTAATTAATAATGCTGTAAATTCACAGGGTATATGGGATTGTTGCTACATGCTCCAACCTGGATGAATTTTGTGTATTTAATTCACAAAATACTGGGATTGTTGCCAGATTCTCCATTCTAGGTGAATTATTAAAGTGAAGAAGTATTCATCACTCATTAATGGCTTTATCTTTTGCAAGATGTTAGTGCATAATTTTGGCTTTTACAATTTTAGCCTTAAATGAAAATCCACCATCAACAAAGAGGCAATAATCTTGTAGCTTGGCAAGACTTGTGCACTCCTAAGGAATTTGGGGGCCTTGATTTCAGAGATCTTAAAGTTTTGAATCATGCTCTCCTTACTAAGATGGCATGGAGAATCTGCAATAATTCTGATCTCTTTGTGCTAAAATCTTAAAAGCCAAATATTACAAGAATGAAGATTTTCTACAAATCAGTCAAAAAAAGAGTTGTGCTTCTTGGATCTGGAGGGGTATTGAAATTGGACTCAAAATTTTGCAACAAAGTGTCTGCATGCAAGTAAAGAATGGCAGGAAAACAAGAATATGGGTTGACAAATGGATCATTAACCTAGATGTGGTTCATGTCCATATATCTGATAGTCATCTGAACTACACTTTTGTGAGTGAGCTGATGATTCTCAATACTTCTTCTTGGAATATCAATTTGTTGCATGAGCTCTTCAACTCTGAAGTGGTTAGTCATATTTGCAGAATGAATATTAACCCTACTGAAGAAGATATAATCAGATGAAAACATACTAAGGATGGTCTTTTCATTGTCAAGAGCGCTTACAATAAACTCATGGAACCTAGAGTCACTCAACAAATTTCGACCAACAGTGTGCCTAGAGAAGTCTGGAAATCTCTTTGGAAAATGAAAGTTCTGTTAGAGCATTGCTCGGTTGAACCCACTAAAGTTGGTATGTCAAGTTAGTTGTCAATTTTAGTTGCCAAAATGCATTCTTGATTTAGTATACTAAAGATAGTTTAGGACTAGATTAAGTCTAAGAAGTAGAATCGAAGCTATCCTTGAAGGATGAAGTTTGAAGACTACAAGAAGTCATCAACAAGGACTTCATAAACAAAGGTATGTGGTAATTGATTTCATATGGATTCTTGTTCAATTCTACCTTTCTAATCTATCGAAACAAATGCTCATACTCGAGGTTATTTGTGCCACGACTTTTGTGACAATAACCTTTATCCCTGGAAATTTTCTCATGTTATAGTGAATGATCTTACGAATTCAACGAGCCAAGAATCACTCAATTCCGAGTTATAACGATGAAGTTATGAGTGATTTATTAAAGTAACAATTATAAGTGTTGTTGTAATTTTTACAATTCGTTAGTAGGAAACAATCCACGAACTGTTTGTAACGGTTCACAGACTTGAGCCCAATTACGTGACTAGAATTTGGTCAAGTTTTTGATGTTTCCTTATATAGACAAGATAGCTATTACTCCAAACATATTTGATTACCATATTAAAGTGTTTGTGATTCCTTCCTAATATAAATTGTGATTTATTCACATAAATACAATATTTGCTAAATTAATTAATTATTTAATTATTTTGACAAGAGTTATAACTTAGGAAAGACTCCCAAAATTAGGAGAGTCTTGAAAAAGGAAAATAGCTTTGCTTAGCTTTCAAGTTACCTTTCACAATAAATAAAGGGTTCATGAGTGCTACACGTTTTTTATCCCCTTTGGAAAATTGGTGTAAGCTTCATAAGGTTGTTTTCCATGTCTTCTGTTCTTCATGAAAAAAAGTGAGATAAAAGTCTTTGTATTGGAGATCACAAAGCCGAGTTGGATTGAATCTTCTTGATTGATTATAAAACTTGTAATCTAGGTTTTTCTACTCTTGTTTATTCTAAGGTTTTCTCTTTTGATATGAAACCATTCAAGAGTTGTTGGTCATAAACCCTAGGTTTTGATAGATTTCAGTTTCCGATCGTATAACAACAATTGTTAGTCGAAATCGGAAGCTAGAAAGAAAACTTCGATTAAGGTATCTCGTAAAAAACCTTAAGAAGTTTTAAACAAGATATCTCTAGATTTATTCTAGTTGTTATTGGTGTAGAATTATTAGGATTTTCTTAACTTGGAAATTGATCTTTGGAATCGCCCAAGTTCACTTACGAAAATCAGGTTCACGGATTCCTTATGTGTACGCATACTGATTGTAAGTTAAAACCCTAATCTACAAGTTTGTTTCGGTATCTCTACTTTTATCTGGTAGTTGTTCGAAATAAACATAAGATTTCCAAAACCTTGATTTACATCTAAAGGGAAATCGATTTGGTGTTTTATGACAACAAAAGATCGAAAAATATCAACCGTGTTGTTATATCTTTTGAAGAGGACTTTGTTCTGCCAGAAGATTTTCGGGAATAATCTCCAAAGAGAATTTTTGTTCTGCTAGATGTTATACGAGAGAATTCCTAAAGAGAATCAGTGTTCTGCTAGGAGTTCTGTAAGTGCTTGAATACAGTTTAAGAAGGTATTACATCTAGTCCAAATATGTAGTAGGAAATTGGTGTAATAGCTTATAATCAGTGTGTGTTTATTCTGGACTAGGTCCCGGGGTTTTTCTGCATTTGCGGTTTCCTCGTTAACAAAATTCTGGTGTCTGTGTTATTTCTTTTCCGCATTATATTTTTTTTATATAATTGAAATAATACAGGTTGTATGTTAATCAATTATAGTTGTTAAATCCAACCTTGTTTGTAAAATAAGACTTGATTGATCTTGGACACTTGACTTTGTCTTTTTCACATTGTTAGACCAATTTGGACTAACCCTGTTTTAAGTGGACACCGTGTTGAAATATTTATTTAGTGATTGTTGCTTAAAGAGGTTTATACACGGTGGGTATTAAATAGGTTGTGATAAAAACAAAAGATATTGGTTTGATACCGTTCAAGAACTCACACACTATAATCAGGTTTACGGACTTGTTTCTGTTTAACTCTGATTGTGTTGAGAAAGAGATATAAACTCTTTGATATACTTTTCTCTAGATTGAGTCTGACTATCTAGTTGATTCTCTTGAAAGTATATTGGAGTTTGTCCTACTCAGATTGCCGAACGAAATATTGGGTGTGGTTGTTAGACACCCACTTTTTCAAGTTCCACATAGGGTCAAGCTTTTCATATGAAAGTGTCTTAAAGATGCAGTTCAAATAGGAGATAAAATTGCTCACTTTAATAGTAGCATACAATCACACTACAACATATGTGATTCTTCTGAGGAATCACTCTTTCACCTTTTTCTCAGCTGCAGATTTGCAAGAGTGGTCTGGAGGGAACTCAACATTAATATTGATCAAGTGGCAGCAAATTTTAACAGCATTAAAGACTGGATAATAACATGGTTTACTTCTTCAAATATTGCTGGACTTGAAGATCAACATCATTGGAGAATGACTGTAATGGTTGGCTATTGGATCATATGGAAGTTAAGATGTGAACACATCCTCCAGTACAAAACACTAAATACAATTTCAGCTGTTACTCATATCAGATTTCATTTGCATAATTTTTCTTTATCTGATCAAGCTCCACCAGTTGATACTTCTAGGCTTAGTATAGTTGATAACAGTCCCGCAAAATTAGCTTCAGTTTGTGTTGATGTTTCATTTGATCACCTGACTAACTCTATCGGCACTGGTATGGTGATATTTTCCATTACAGTTACCCAGATTGCAGTCAAAGGATCATATGCAAACGGAGTAATTTATCCAGAGGCAGGGGAATGCCTGACAGTGCTGGAAGCTCTAATATGGATTAAGGAGCAAAATATTCTAGAGATACATCTCAAAGCTGATGCTGAAGTTGTCATGCAGTCCATAACATCTGACACTCTACAAGTCAGATGGGAAAATTATCATCTCATTAGGAGTATTAAAAGTTTAATAACTTCTTTTAAATTGTAGGATCAGAATATCGCGACATCAATACTTCGCGAGATTAATAAATGACGACATTGCGAGGGAGTCGCAGGGAAGTAAAATAAATGACGCAATGAATGACGACAGCCAAAACATGAGAAAGATATGAAGATTCAGCGAAATTTAGGATTGTCGCGAGAATTGATACATGTACACTTGCGATGTTTCGTAAGATATTCCCGAAAATAAAGGACAAACTTAGTTGTCATCCACTGTACTACCCTATATAAAGGGTCAATAAGTCTGTTGTAGGAGAGTTCTTTTTGAATTGTTAAGCAAGTCTTTAGGAGAGAGAAAGTTTTAGAGTGATTGTAATTCTTTAACTCATTTCTATTTCATATTGTAAAGATTCAAGTATTCAATCAATAGAAATCATAATCATTCATCTTAAAATGACTTAATTGTGTATATTCTAGTGAGGGGTGTAGTGTAGGATTTCCTGCAACTACATAATGGCGCTAGAAACAGGACCGAGTAGAGATCAACCTTGTGAATTGAAAAAATCGGGAGTAACAAGAAAGAAATTTCGTATAATTTTCAACAATTTACTAAAATTGAGAAATGGCTAGAAGAAGGAATGCATCGAACAACCAACAATTGTAAGAAGAAGCGGGAGATTAGGCTGGAGAAAGGAGAAATGAAACAGGTGAACCATCAAGAATAAACACAAGAGATAGAGAAGAAGGTCAAATTCAACCACCAATTCAACCAAAGACCGAATAGAGTAATAGATTATGATAGGGTGAGTGTGCATACATGGAGATCAGATTCTATGGAAGAAAGAGAAGAAGTGCAACAATTGATAAATAATGGACAAGAGGAGAGAAATCGAGAAGAGATGGGAGAAACAATTCATAGAAATGAAGAAGTCGCAGCATTAGAAGCATTGAGGCAAACAATACATGAACAAAGACGATTAGAAGCGGAAGAACGTGCAAATTTAACAAGGCAAAACCATGAGTTAAGAATGGAAAATATGAGGTTGCAGAATAGAAGGTCGAGAAGTAATACCAGATCAAGATCAGGATCGGTTAGAGAAGATATGAGGAGAATATTACCTGTAGAAAATGTTAATGAAGAAAATCTAGAAAGAGAGCCAAATCTCGGTGAAGGATGCTGCGAAAGATGGGAAGTGGTGTGTATTCCACGTCCTGAGATTTTACAAAATGGCCAAAATGACGGAAATCAAGGAAATAGGCAGCAGAATAGTCCAATTGGTGAAGAAAATCAGGAAGAAGGAAGAAGAATACTGCATGGGAGAGAAACACAGAGGAAACAAAAGGAGATTGAAGATGACATCTAAAAGCATTATATTGAACAAGCGCGTCTAGCTTGCGAAAGGGAAAGATTAAGAGTAGAAATGGAAGAACGGGAATTGGAGGAAGCAATTCGGCAGAACAATCATGACAATCGAGAAAGAAGGCGCGAGCAAAATCGCAACAATGGAAACATCAATGAAGAATATGAAAGAATACAAAGGAGAACTGATAGACAACCAAGAAGAGAAAATGATAGATATAATGGTGTGCGAATTCGTGAACGAGATGAAGGAGAAAGTCGCAGAGAAGGAAGAGAAGAAAATGCTGAACAAGAAAATCAAAGTAGACATGAACGCAGAAGGAGAGAGGCAGAGCTAAAAAGACCAATAAATTCGAACCCTGATGTAAATGAACAAATCTTAAGAGAGTTGGCAGAGATGAGAGGAATGTTGAACAATAGAAGAGGAGGAGGAAGAAGACAATTGGATGAGGCCATCGAAGAAGTCGCGAAAACCCCTTTACACTAGAGGTGCGGTTAGGAGGAATACCCCAAAGTGCAATTTACCCGCATTAACCAAAGATTTTTGATGGAACAACTTGCGCAATACAACACATCAAAGCGTATGTGAGATGTATGCTACGATGGGAAAATCATGACGCCATATTGTGCAAATATTTCGCATCAAGTTTAACGGAGAAGCACCGAAATGGTTTGAAGGTTTACCAAGAAACACAATCACGTCATTCAATCATTTACAAGCTATATTCTTAGGGGCATATATAAGTAACAACTCCTCGCGACCGGGAATTGAAGATGTATTTGGGCTGAAACAAAGAGTTGGCGAAAGTTTGAGACACTTAACTGTGAGGTGGAAGACAATGTGTAGCGAAATGGTCGGACGAGTGGATGAAAGATATCTTATTCTATCATTCATAAACGCTATGTTCGCAACCAATTTGTTATATATTCAAATTTTTAGAGTCAAGAATACAATTACAATGACCGAGTTGCGAGAACTTCAGGAGGAATATATTGCTCTAGAGGAAAGGAAAAATGAAATGGAATCATACCCGATTGCGAATACAAATTCAAATGTTTGCGAATGCAAGCTTATTACCCAAGTTGATAAACACAATGAGCGAGCACTTCGCAAGGGCAACAAGAAAAGATAATAGATGATGGACAACCAAAGATAGTAGCTATGGGAAGCCGTGATCAAGAAGAACTTGAAAGAGAAAGGAACTACTACAACCGTGGCGGCAATAACAAAATTCAAAGACTTGATCATCCGCAAGAAACTTATGGAAGTCGAAGGCAGAATTATCATGGAGGGCAGCGAAGTCACAGAGTAGTATGGGAGGAAATCAAAATGCCACCATTAAATACTAGTGTTGAAAAAATATGGGAAGTTATACTCTTGATGGAAAACATACCTGCACCATGGAACATGGGGAATGAGCCACCACCAAGTGATAGAAGTCACGAGTTCTGTTCTTACCACCGCTTTCATGGACACCTAACAAATGACTGCAGAAATATAAAAAGAATCATCCTCAGAATGATTGACCAAGGAAAGCTGAGTCATTTTCTAAAAAGTGAAGAGAAGGTTCAACTATTACCACCACCGCCAGAAATGCACAGGACAAACTCAGCGAAGGGGAAAGAAACATTCTGACATGGCTCAGTGAAAAGGTTACACCGCTCCTGGAACTTGAGTCATGGAGATTTGGGGCCCATGAAAGCCTATCCGGGAGAGATACCTTGGATTTCCAACTATATATAAGGTTATACCCTGGTTGGACGCCCGAGGGTTTCTTCCAAGGAGTCAGTGTATGCTCAAGGCGCCGGGGTACACGGTTGAGCCAAGAGTGCCTGGGGCATTTGAAGTGTCTCGGCCATTCTTGGCAAGTCTTGGCATATGTTGCACTCGGCCCGAAGAAAACTCCACTTAGGGTGCAGCCTCGTAACCATAAACCCTATAGGTATAAGGGATAAGAGGCTGCGAAAACAACTGGTTGTTGTTAAGACCGGGATGGGAGGAGCTAGTCTTGTATGGCCGATGTACGCCTCCTTGAAGGGGCAACCGGGAGATGATAAGGGCGGCACCCTCCATTAGGGAGCCGATAAGTGTCACAAGACGGCAATGTCATGGGGCTTTATATTCACAAGAACATTTAGGCCTGTCATATTGTCGCAAATGAAATATCTGCGCAGAGGCAAAAATACTAAAGAAATGATAAGACAAGATCAATGGGTCATTACATGAAAGTGTAAGGACGTCCTGCGATCTTGTCGCAAGACGTCAATGTCATGGGATTTTATATTCGCAAGAATATTTAGACCTATCATATTGATGCAAAATGAGGGGTGGCAAAATAAGACCTTTACCTAGGAAGGCAAAATAAGACCACACAAAAACAATGATAAGACAAGATCAATGGGTCATTACATGAAAATGTAAAGACGTCCTGCGATTTTGTCGCAATGATGAATTTCAACATAAATGATGATAAAATAACACAAGAAATCGAGTAAGCAAACAAGCTTGCGAGTACGATTATATTTCTTCATTTATCTCATGAAGAATCAAAGCAATGAGCATTGCGAAATTAAGAAGTATCATTACTTAAAGATTATCGACTTGATTTATCTCATATGAAAATAAATAACAGAGGCAAGTATGGGAATGATTAGAATAAAAACTTGTTATTTATTTTCATATGATAAATTTACAATAAGAGATTACAAAATGGAAGGTTAAAAGGATAAATATACAAATATCACAAGAAGAGAAAGGAAAATGGAACAATCTAGCAATTTATTCTTCTTTATCAGATTCTTTATCAGATTCTTCTTCTTCGCTTGCATCACTATCAGAGACATCTGGGCAAGGCATATTATCAGGAATTTCATCGAGAAGACAAGGATATGAAGAAAGAGGAATGTTGTGATCATTGCAAATTTGTTCAATAGCTTGGTTGCGAAAACGAACATCATCATTATTGAAATTCGCCACAGTAGTTTGTAGTTGCTTCTTCATCTTAGAATATTTGTCATTGCGAAGAGAGAAGTCTTTTGCAAGTTGTGCTTTCTCGATTCAAGTTCCTTGATTCTAGTTTGAAACCTCTTCTCAGATTCTCGCGAACAAATGACAATGAGTTAGCAGACTTAATAACATTTCGTAAAAAGAAGTGGAAAAATAATGAAGAATAGTAAAACAACCTTCTCTCGTCGTAAATCATATCTTTAACCAAGGCATTATGCTCGGCATGAAGACTGACGTTAACACCTAAGTTATTTCTGGCATTATCTAGAACCTTCGCAGCCCAAGCGAATTCATCATCATTATTTATGACAAGAAGTGAACGAATTTGATTTTCTCGCTCATTAAGTATGGCATTTTGGCGAAGGGATTCATCTCGTTCAATTTGGACTTCAAGAATAGTTTTTTGGAATTTTGCTAATGCTTGTGCACCTTGATTAGCAATGCGATCCTTATCATCTATGAGGCCGCTAATTTTCTTCCTTAGAATATTATTACTCTCCTGGGAGTCAAGATATAAACGTTTAAAGCGGTTGGCTAAACCTAAACTAGATCTATGTTCAATTTCTAGAAGATGAAATTTGGTTCGAAGTTCATTTAACGAGAGAGAATTAGTCTTGTTTGAAGAACTACTTAAAGATTCATTGAAATGAACGAGAAGAGCATCATCATCCATAGGTTCAGGGAATGAATGGAGAAGGATGGCTTCGTCAGAAAGATTATAAACGTCTGCGAAAATGATAAGTCAGGCAAAGAAAAATAGATGACAAAGTAAAAATGGAGAAAAAAGGAGGGTGTTATACCATAAAGTTGCTAATTAGCACTTTGAAGTGTGGATATTTTGTCCTTTTGGGAAGAAGACTCAACTTCCAACTGTTGAATTTTTTCGTCCTTCTTGCGAGAGGTCGCAACTTCAATTTCTAGTTCTTTGATCTTCTCCTTAAGTTGAAGATTTTTCTTCTCAAGATTGTTGCGTCTTTTCTCGAGGTCTGAGGCAACAACAAAGGAAGCTCTCCCAGACTATAAAGGAAAGTAAAGAAATTGTTAAGATAAGGTTTATAATCGAAATCGCAAAGAAATAACGAAATATGAACATACCAAAGCACTGAGTGCATTTAAGAGACTGGGAGTCATTGTTCGAGAAACTCCGCGAAAAGATTCATTATCCTCTAACAGGGGGGCATCGCAAATTTTAGCGAGAGCTTCGCAAGTAGCAGATATATGATCATCTCCCAATCCTTGCATAGAATCGGAGAAGACACTAGACAATTGCGCCATAGCAGAAGCGACCGAATGATTTTCCTTTGCAGAAGAAGTATCAACCTCATTTTCATCTTCGTCAGAACTCTCGCTGGCTTGGGAACTAGAACGAGAAGAAGGATGGACTTTCCGTTTTTTAGAAGATGGAGCGGAAGATTTATCCTTGCGAAGAGTGATTTTATTCTTGCCCTTAACCTTCGCAGCTTCGAGAATGTCAATTTCTTCAACAACCTTCGCACACGAATGAAGATAAGAAACAGAGGCAACAATATTGTTAAAAATAACCAAAGAAAGTATTTCTTACTTCATCCGTGATTGATCGGAGTATCGCTAGAGTACTCACCTTTGGACGTCTTTTATAACTCCTTTTCAATTTGGCAATCTGAAAATTTTACAAGTCTAGTAAGTATAAGAGGAAGGAAATATCGCAAAGCAAACCTGAAATAGGAAGTATACCTCTTTTGCCTTCTCGGGCCACTTAAATTCCCAAGGTTGATAGTTTGCGAGATTTGCAGGGAGTGTATGAGAACCTGCAATATAAGGTCCGCTCAAAAACAGAGGAACAACCCACCACTTCTCATCTTTGGAATACCGAGGAACATTATTTTTGCCCGAGTGCCGATATCTTGCATGAGCAACTTATCACTTTGAAATATTATCTTTTCTCTTCAATCGAGCACCCCAACAGATTTATCATTTCTCATATTTATTACTTCATAATTTTCAAAAAGGTTTTCTACGGTATATTTCTCAAATCTATTTCTAAACCCGCGAATCTAGGATCTTTGACATCATCGGGATATAAAGATCCCTTACCAAAGTATACGGTTGGCGAATTCAAGCATTAGACGGATGCAATCACCACTTAGTTGGTAAATAGCTCGCGAGAATTTCTCGTGAGCAAGAATTTCATAGAATAAAGGTATCTCGGGGTTGTAGAGAGGAATGGGAAGGCCTGCGAGAATTTGACCTAGCGAGATTATGATTTTCTGATCATCACACTGATGATCAGAAAACAACTTTGTAGAAAGTATAGATGAAGATTCTTGATCAGGAATGGTCGATAAGATGAAGCCCTTCTCTTGAAAATTCTTTTGAGCTTCATTAAAAAGGGGTTTATATATGCGACCAAGTGAAGCCATTTTTAGAGTATGGGAATGATTAGAAAATTGAAGATCAAGAGAAAGAAAGAAGGAAAGATTTACAAAGAGCGAAAACGCAGATTGCGGAGGAAGAGAAGTTGCGAAGAGAAGTTGGAGGGAAAATAAAAGAGAACAAGAGAAGGGTAAGAAAACTATATATAGAGAGAAGAATCCTCGAGAAAACAAATGCATTTAATGCGAGATGGGACGTGAATGGTCAAGAATAAACGGTTGAAAGAGACGTGTCAAGAAAAGAGTGGAAGAAGAAACATCTGTAATAAATTCCGTGTAAAAGTACGGGATTGAAACAGATAAAGATGAACAGTTGCGGCATTTCAAAATATTGGTTCTCATGACATTCTCTCCTTCGCAGAGAAGACATGAGAAGAGGCAAGATGTAGGATCAGAATATCGCGACATCAATACTTCGCGAGATTAATAAATGACGACATTGCGAGGGAGTCGCAGGGAAGTAAAATAAATGACGCAATGAATGACGACAGCCAAAACATGAGAAAGATATGAAGATTCAGCGAAATTTAGGATTGTCGCGAGAATTGATACATGTACACTTGCGATGTTTCGCAAGATATTCCCGAAAATAAAGGACAGCTTAGTTGTCATCCACTGTGTACTACCCTATATAAAGGGTTGAATAAGTCTGTTGTAGGAGAGTTCTTTTTGAATTGTTAAGCAAGTCTTTAGGAGAGAGAAAGTTTTAGAGTGATTGTAATTCTTTAACTCATTTCTATTTCATATTGTAAAGATTCAAGTATTCAATCAATAGAAATCATAATCATTCATCTTAAAATGACTTAATTGTGTATATTCTAGTGAGGGGTGTAGTGTAGGATTTCCTGCAACTACATAAATTTTGTAAAATCTCTCATGTTAAAAGAGTTTACAATAATGTCGTTGGTCTGATTCCAAAGCGAGTTAGAAGAGATAAACTCATTCTAGAAAAATAATTGGATTTCTCTCCATGGGTTAAATCTGTTTTACGAAGGCACGTTGTGCCTGAAACCTTTTAATTAATAAAATTTTCAGTTTATCTAAAAAAAAAAAAATCATTCGATATTCTTGTTTATATTCGTTACATAGGTTTTTTAAAATGCTTTTCAATGATATAAAATTTACCGTGGTATAGTTTGAGAGATAAATCATTTCTAAATTGTACTACTAGCTCAACTAATTTGGGAAGAAGGTAAGTATATGCTTATAATTCGTTGCTCGATGTTAGATAACATAAAACCAAGTTACATTACGTGTATCGGTAGATGTTAATAAAATTCCTGCCACATGAGTCGCATTTCATAAAATTGATGTTTATTTTGGTGATGATTTGATTATTGGAAATGGTTCACAGGATATCCATTTACTTATTGTCCAGCTTATGCTTCACCAGCTTTCTTTGTTTGCATCTAGATCACCCGGGGATCGTCTTATGGATAATTCTAAAGGGGAAATCAGTATGGGCATATGCTACTTTTCTACAAAGTGGAATCCTCTTCTACATTACTTCATCGACGAGCGACACTTCCAATGCCTCATAACATGCATGCCAAAAAGGGAAATTAGTATCCTGGACTGAACTGAGTTAGTGTTTATATGTCTAATCTTCAGTGCTTTTGAAGCATCTTTTATTAGACTATGAATACTAACCCACTTTAAGTTAGGAAACCAAACATTGATGTTTCAGTCTCTGCTATCATTTGGGTAAGTTTTAATATATGATTTATATACAAAACTATATATTTAGAATTTTATACATAAAATCTTAATATTTATATATATTTGTACTCGTCAAAGAGGTAGGATGCGCTGACGATTTGGCAGGATTTAAGAGGATCGTATTATCCGTTGGATGACCAGATAAGAACGGTCCAGATAATCTCATTTAAATCCGGGTCACCGGATATTCACCAAAATAAGTTGTTTTTCTACTTTCCATATTTCAAGCATTTTATTCTCTCTCTAACCCACGAATACAAAGAAAACTTTAGGATCTATATTTGAATCATTGATTAATAGACATGCAGTCATCTAGATCCAATTTGGAATTGGGAAATTTATTAGTTGTTCCTAGGCCCATATAGTTATTTATAGTAGGGTCCAACCAGATTTTATCCTTGTCCTAATGTCTAAAGTTTTTTGAAACAAGGAAATGACTATTATACCCTACTACTAAATACGTGTGAAACAAAAGATTTCTCAGTATTCCATATATGTATTGTTGATTTATAATCTAAAAAACAACTGCATGTCAAAAACAAGTAATGAGTCTATGAAAAACAAAATCGAAACACTTTTATTTCAATATTCCATATATATGTACTTGTGGATCAATCAAAAAAAAAAAGGTGATAAAACCGTTGTTAGAGCATAGCTCGGTTGAACCCACCAAGCGTTGGTATGTCAAGTTTGGTTGTCATATTTTAGTGAACCAAAACTCATTTAAAGAGTCGCTTGATTATGTACTAGAGTCAACTTCGTATAGGTTAGCTTGAAAGTATTAGGATATGAGACATTACAAGTATTGCGAAGACTTGAAGAAGTGAAGAAGTAAGGAGCTACAACGACAACATCATCCTTCCACTTGAGGTTAGTGATATTTGACTTGAAATGTTTCATTCCCTAACGTATCTTTCAAGTCGTGCATATTGAAAACATAACTGTGAAGCATGAATGATTATACTCTAGTTAGACGTAGTATTAAGGAATACAATACAAGGTTTATTGCTTAACCGTTAAACTTTGTATATAAGACATCGACATAATTGTTTGAATGCTATTGTGATTATGTGTGGGTATAAGGTGAAGATTTTATCCTAGGAAACAATGTTTTACATTCGTTCAAAGGAAGTAGTTCATAAACTTGGTTTGTGAATCGAAAGGGAAATCGCTAGGCTTATTGGTATTGTTATTCATTGCATATCTTTTGAACTACTAATATGTGTGATTAGTATAATCGCTCATGACTTGTTTATGTTCTTGGTAAAACTATTCACAAGGCCTGACTTTTGTATTGGTATGACTTTTATTAGTGAAACCGATCTTAAGTAATCACCTGAGATGGTATGATTGGTTTAGTGTTATTGGTATGACCAACTCTAGGCAAAGGGGAACCGATCCTATGAACAGGTGCAACCGATCACAAAGGGGAATCGATCCTTGTAAGAGGTGCAATACGTTTTTAGCAGATGGGGGAACCGATCCTATGAACGTGTGCAACACGTTTGTAGTGAAAGGGGAACCGATCCTATGGACATGTGCAGAAAATACAAGTAGTTACCATAAGTATGTGGGGAACCGATCCTAGTACCTAGTCAACCGAATTTTTGGAAAGCTAGTATGACTATGCACAATACTCACATGGAGGTAGAACCGAAACTTGTTTTGGTAGAACCGTTAAACCCATGATTGGTGATTGAGTGTTCTTAATCAATCACGTAGTTCTTGAAAGTCAAATGAACCAATATAAACTTGTTTGGAAGTGTGGAAAATAGGTTTCAGGATTGTAAGTATGAAAGAGGACTTACAAAGTAATGATGTTGACATTCTTTGAACATGTGCAGTAACGCCTATCTTTTATTGTTCAAAGATATTCCTTAATAGCTAAAGGAAAATCCCAGATCGAAATATAAGTTGAGAATCTTTTAATTAAGGTTTTTAATTTTATTTTTCGAAAAAGAAAATTGGTAATGTGCATTTACTAATTGGAGATTTTCGGTCAATGTTTGGACAAAGCATTTCCAAGAATTATGGAAACAGAATATGGAATATATTGCATATCTTGAGAATATTTTCGGTTTTGGAAATTCCTTGGTGTACAAACTTCCTTGGTCTATAAATACCAAAGTTTGCATTTCTAGCAAACTAATCCTCAGAGCCAGCAAAACTACCTAGCTGTGTTGTTACTGGTGGAACCACCTATTTGGAGAGGAAAGTAACCTAATTAGTCGAAATCTCTTACGACCGTTCAGTTTAAAGATTTCTTTGGGATTGAGAAGCTCTATTAGTACCGTTGGTGGGAAACTAGATAATTGCGGTTTATTATTAGTTTTCGATTGATTTGATTGACTAACGGTTGTTGAAATTTGATTGCACCTAGTTTGTTTATGCTTGAGAATCTTCTCTTCTGATATAAGATTCACTCAAACTAGATCGAAGTTTCAACGGGGATCTTTAGACTGTTTGTAGATCTAAAGACGTCTTGTGATAATCCATTGTTAACAGACTCCGTTATGTGCGTGATTGATCACAAGAGATTCAAGTTGATTGTGTGCAGGTGTTTATTGAAGATCTAAGAAGATTTGAAGACAAAGAAGACTTTGAAGATTTCTGATTTGGGTTCATAATCTTTGGTGTGCACAATACTTGTTTCGGTTAAAGAGGATCCAACTATAATCAGTTTATCCTTGTGATAGATTGGATTGATTAGTTGAGTAGATAGGCATCAATACGATTCTTTGTGATTCAAAGTATTAATTGCAAAATCTAGACGATTACTTCGGTAATTGTTAGTACAGATAGATCTAAGAACCTGACAAAGGAGTTTATTGGGATAAACGGAAGAGCCTTTTGTCGAACTCACATCACTTGGTTGAAAAGAGTTGATACCAAGCAGATTTGTTGTTCCTTTATGAAAAAGCGGGGGTACAACAACCACACCCAATATTTCGCTTAACAATCTATATGGACAAATTCCAATATACCTTCTAGAGAATCAAATAGACAGTCAGACTCAATCTAGACAAAAAGTATATCAAAGAGTTTATATCTCAATCTCTCAATTTGATATATACTCAAGCAAATAGAAATCTGCGAGTCTTTATCAAATACTAGAGAGATAACTTGGATGGTACCAAAGACCAATATCCAAGTCTCAATCAATTTAAATCAACAACCAAAAGGTCGGATATTCTAATTGATTGAACAATGCACAACCTGTGATATTTCAATTATATAAACAAATATAATGCAGAAATAGAAATAACACAGACACCAAAATTTTGTTAACGAGGAAACCGCAAAAGCAGATCAACCCCTGGACCTAGTCCAGATTGAACACTGATTGAACAACGCACAACCTGTGATATTTCAATTATATAAACAAATATAATGCGGAAATAGAAATAACACAGATACCAGAATTTTGTTAACGAGGAAACCGCAAATGCAGAAAAACCCCGGGACCTAGTCCAGATTGAACACACACTGTATTAAGCCGCTACAGACACTAGCCTACTCCAAATTAACTTCGGTCTGGACTGTAGTTGAACCCCAACCAATCTCACACTGATAGTTATGCTCCTACGTCTCTGATCCCAGCAGGATGCTACGTACTTGATTCCCTTAGATGATCTCACCCACAACTAAGAGTTGCTATGATCCAAAGTCGAAGACTTTAATAAACAAATCTGTATCACACAGAAAAGTCTACGGTAATAGATAAATCTGTCTCCAACGAATATACCTACGAGTTTTGTTCCGTCTTTTGATAAATCAAGGCGAACAGGAACCAATCGATAACCCGAACTTATATTCCCGAAGAACAGCCTAGTATTATCGATCACCTCACAATAATCTTAATCGACGCAGTGGTATAATTTTAAAAGTTGCTGTAAAGTGGTAGTAGAAGTTCGTTCAACTCGGGCTTGTAAAGGTTTGATTTAAGAAAATACTAAAAAAAAAAGAAAATATATACACAAGTTTTGTCACAAATATCGAGAGGTACTAAGACTCGGGATTCCACCAATTCTTATATTCATGTGGTTCAACTAATAATTCTAGACATCCATAACTCAAGTAATTGACTGTAATTTATTGCCGAAAGTAGATATTGAAAGTAGGGATTGTATATCTAAAGCATGAGACATCAAAACACTTAAGAAAGCATGACCCATCAATTGAAATCACAATCACTCAATAAAAATCATAAAACAATTAATAATCCATGCAAAAGTCATGAAAGAATTAAATAGAATTACCACACGCGTGAAAAATGGCTTCCTCCGTCATCTCAGTATTGGGGTTTAGCTCCTCATATTATTCACGTGCTCAAAATAATTGTTCATAGCTCAAATAGGTGAAAAACAAGAGAAAACTGATAAAGCAGACAGTTTGCAACGCTGTAGCGGCGTTACAAACAACTCTTACAACGGGTGTTGAACTGTTACAGAGAAAAGATGACAAGCTTATGATATATGTGATCTATTATTGTTGAACAGCGATACTTCTGTTGTGTTGTTTGAATAAGACTGCCTCTGCGACTGTTCTCGTCTGTCCAATGTTCTTCAGCTTCTCTTCTTCCTGCTGGTGCGTGTTCTTCCTGCAACTTCTTTGCAATGAACCAGAGCTTTTCTATCACCTCCTTTCGGTCCCCCAACTCCCGATTCCCTGGTTAGATCTTCTAATCGCATATTTATACACACACAACCAAAAATATCGTGAGAAATATCCTTCCAAATCTGTATTCTTTCACCACAATCCTCGGGAATTTTATTCTCCCAAACTCTCTTGCGCGTCTTCTGTCTTGTGCAAAAATCTCTTCTAATTTGGATACAATCGAATCTGAGAATATATCTTCCCCTATTTCTCACGTAGCTTCCATATTTATCTCGGATAAAACTCGAGATAGTATTTTGTTTCCCTGTTTCGTGAACTTGAGATAAATCTCCTTTTTTAACGCATCCAAGTCCACCACTTCTCCTGTCTCGACACACCGGATTAATCCCAACCAATTTTGTTGAAAAATCTACGAGAGAATAACGCCTAAACCATCAACCAACTATCCCGTAAAACCAACTCCCCTGTTTTGTCGAGAAAACTCACTGCCAAACCTGCTCACCTGTCACACAGACTCGAGCTCTTATTGCTTCCTCAGATTCACCACCGGCTGCTACCCAAAAGCAATCAAACAACACCTTCCCTGACTTAGCCAATGACTACCTCAACCAATTCCATCTTCTGTCCACGTAAACCAAGAAAACCCGAGAAAAGTTTTCTCCCCTGTTTTGCTGCAACACGATTATACAGCCAAATCTAGCCCAATTAAACATCCATACCAGCATTGTACTGCCAAAACAGACCTATCTCATAAAAATCAGCAATTGAATCTCGTTAAAACTGGTCCAAATCATCAACCCTAATTCTGCCATTAAAACACCAATTTTTCCCGCCAAAACGTTCTTTTGAAATGAAAGAGATGGAGTGCCCCTAGTAATTCCGGGGGTGCAGATAGTAGTGAGGTGTAAATAGCAAGTAGGGTACCCCTTATCAGTGGCGTACCCCTTAGTAATTGAGATGCCACTTATCCAAACTGAGACTCCGAATAGTGAGTATCCTCTAGATGCCTTTATCAACTTTTCGAGCCGATTTCTCCACACATGTTTATTTCTCCAAAAACACCTACAAAGACATAAAATATCAAAATAAGCATAAAATTGAGTACTAACAATACATACAATTGAGATCAAAATAGACACGTAAATGCGTCTATCACGCAGCGAAAAAGGTATTGCAGAATCACAAACGATGAGACGAAGATGTTTCTGACTTCTTTTTATCTTGCCTATCGAGATAGAAATCTCAAGCCAATTATTACAATTGTACTCGTACGATAGAAACAACAAGATCAGATCACACAACTACGAGAAAGTAGTATCGGTCCGGCTTCACAATCCCAATGAAGTCTTTAAGTCGTTAACCTGGTTTAGAGAAGAAAAAACCCAAGGTTAAAGGAGAATCGACTCTAGCTTATACAACTAGTATCACACGTAAGGTGTGGGGATTAGGTTTCCCAGTTGCTAGAGTTCTCCCTTATATAGTCTTTCAAATCAGGGTTTGCAATCAATGTTAGCTTGGTAACAAAGCATTCAATATTCGCCGTTAGATGAAAACCTGATTAGATTCAAGCTAATATTTCTCAATCATTAGATCGAAAACTTAGCTTGTTATACACACATGAAATGCACGTTTCTAGGCTTGTGTAACCGTACCCAAACATGTACATTTGTTGGTTCAACAATAGTTAACCAAAATGTTAGCCATATGAGCAATTTCATATCAACCATATTCTTCTTCACCATAACTAGTCCAAATGACTCAAATGAACTAGTTAGAGAGTTGTTCAATTGCTTAGATATTTATGTAACTACACAAGACACAATCGAAGCAAACACGATTTGATTCACTCGAATCGGTTCATGAACTTTATAGCCACGGTTTGCAAAAGCATTCCTTAGTTTATTTAAACATGAGTTCAAGAACAATCGTTTTTAGATATAACCTGCCTTTACATAGTAGACGATGTGCACTTGCAGTTTAATATAATTGTAGGCATCTTCTAGTCCTACCAAGTTTTTGGCGCCGCTGCCGGGGAGTTGGCAAACGGTGTAGTTAGATTATTAGGTTTTGCTTTACTAGTTTGTAGTTAGGAATTGTATATAGTTTTTCTTGTTTTCTTATATATATAAAAAAAAAAAAAGTTGCCGGTAATGATCTGATGGTCTATACCTGTTCCTGTTTTTATTCGATATTTTATTGCTTCACTATAAGCCTGTTTTAGTGTCTTAGTCCTGTAGGAATTCGTATTGCATAATCACATTATCGTCAAACAAACAAGTTCTCTCCGTACTTCATTATTGGTTTGTGTTAGGCTGTTTTTGTTTTAGTTCATTCGTATCGTTAGCATTTTTTATGTACAAAGTTGGTATTTAGATTGACTTTATCTTCATTCTGTAGCTTTTAATTGTTCAGCATCTTATCAAATTTTTTTTACTAGCACTTATACCTTGTCTGTAGTCTGACACTAGTATTAGTTAATGGTAGTTCGTTGTTAATAGAGGCCGCATGATACATCATTTGTATAGTTTTCAATTGCATACATCATTTTCATTTGTAGACCCTAAGTAGATTTTGTCCTTTAGCTTGTGACTTTGAATTTCACTAATTTGTTTGATCTGTAGCTTCTGTTTTAGTTTAGCTCTTGTTTGTCATGTAGTTAGCATTTGTATGTATGATCATTTAGAACGTCTTGTAGCCAGTAGTACTGTAGTAGGTTCATACCATGTTCTTTTAGTGGAGATTTCATTTATTATGTAGTGTAGCTTTCTAGTCCATCTGGATTACTTTAGTTATAAACATATTAGCATAACTTGGATTTTGTAGCTTTTCATAAACAATTGCATATGTAGGTTAAGCATTTGTATAATCTAGTTTGTCGGTTAACTATCATTTCAGTGTAAGCATTCCTGCAATCTCATAGTCTATAAGTGAATTGTTTGTGTTAAATCCGTTTTGTTTTGTTTGCATCATAGCTAAATTGCACCCTGTAGCTTAGGTTGTAAATCTGTTAGGATTTCTATTGTTTTTAGTCTTCTCAGTCATATCTGTTTAGCTTGCATCTAATCATTTTTAGTTTTCCTTCCTAGCATTTTTCTAGTTTTTCCTTTTATGTTTCATTCGATCAGCTGCAATTTGTGTTTTTCTCATTCATACGGCCCTGCAGTAGTCACCACTCCTCCTGTAATATATTAATTCACTCATTCTTGCATTTCATATGCTTTCTTATGTCATTTGGAACACGTATCTTTGATGTTTCCAGTAGTGTACATATTCCATGCTAGTTTGTTAATACCAATTAGAAGTTTAGGAGTCCATATAGGTCAGTATTAAATTTTTAGGTACTTCTTATATATGTCCTGTTACTTTGATTTAGTATATCTTTCGTTATTTTTAGTTCAGTAGGTCTTAAGCTTTTCACTTTCGTCTTGTTTAGTTCGTCCTTTAGCTAATGGTATCACATAATTTATATACAGATTACATAATGGTCGTTTAGTGTCTCAAAGTCCTAGTTAGTTGTAATTCATAGCTTATATTCATAATATCTTTAATTTTTTTTTTCCAACTTTTGTTGTTAAGTTCCAGTGTGTCCAGCTTAAATAAATATTAGTCTAGTACAATTTATAGGTAGCTTTTAGTCATTTCATTTGTCTGTACAAAGTGTCGTCATTATAGTATTTTTCTCGAAAATGCTAGAAATCCCCCACTTTTATACCCCAAAAATTTTACACCCCTATGTGTCCATGTGTTATTGGCTCACTTTTAAAGCGGACCCCCTGTTTTTCCCAGGTGGGGTAGGGTGAGGATGAAATCTACGGTGGATAAGAGTGACACATTGGGGTGTAAAATGGTGGTGTAGAAAAGTGGGGGATGGGAAGCAACTTCCTATTTTTCTTTTCTTCTGAATGTCACATTAATTTGTTGTGTGCTGTATATTTAAGTCTCTTTTAGTTTCAGACTGATTTTTGTCATTAGTTGTTTTTGTAGGATTCAATTAGTATCTGGTGCTAAAACGTCAAGTGTGGTGTTATTAGGTGACTGGGAGACCACCACCATTTTGGCGAAAGACAAACAAGAAAAGGATGGAAGGTCAGTTGTGCTTACTCTAGGATATTTCAGGAGGTAAATTACATACTGATGTGAGCTGAATTCTTTATTATTGAATGGTTTCGCAATTTGGTTTAGTAAAGAAAAAGAGCTTCATATTTTCGTTGATACGAACTGGCCATTCGTTAGTTAACTATATTTTGATTGCTATAATCAAATAGAGAAATCATATTGATAGGCAGACCATTTTGGACTGGTTTATAGTGATTGCAGCAAGCCTAGTACCAGTAACCAGCAACCCCTAGTTGTAATTTTCTTTGTTTATGTGCGATCATCTGTTTTGGCGAGCATGTTTCATTTTGAGTAGGATTTGTTGTTTATCTTTCATTCATTGTATGCATCATTCTGTTTAGGATTTGGTAGAAGCATTTAGAATAGATTTCTTTTTATTTTGAAAAAAAAAAAACACAAAAAAAAAAAAAATTTGAGGATTCGAGAACTTGAAAAAAAATGTCAGGATTTTGGTCAACTATTAGGGATGAGAAATCATCGCATAAATCAATTCGAGAACTTGCTTACGAGCATGCTTCACATTATGAGAATCCCATAGACCATGGTTTTAATAACTTTAGGGAATATTATGGATCTTTTCAAGGTCCTGAGCTACAATATATGGACCCTAATTGTTATCCACACATGTACCAGTCATCATCACCATGGGATGTTGAACAATTTGGTACTCCCTTGAGCCCTTGTATGCAATATGTGATGGAAAATATCAAAATAATTGAACAGAATAATGCTAGACTTGAATTGAAAGCATTGCATGTCGATCCATATAATCTAAAGTGTTCTTCTGCTCAAACTGACATAAGCATGAACACAAATAAAATTTTGAAAGAGATGTTAGGTATGTGGAACAACAAAGAAAATATGGATTGCAATAGCTATGAGCAACAAAATTTGAATGTTGACATGTGCCCTGATTCTTCTTCTGTTCACAATGATACTATCATGGAAATAAACAGACTTTTGAGAGAAATGTTGGTGAGACAGATTGAGAACAATAATCAGCATATCGACCATGAACATGAAATGTTTGTTTCCTCCAGTGAGCTTAATCCTGAATATAGTGTTTCATGTCATACTGTTCCAAATGTTAGTGAATGTTTACCTATTTTAGAGGCATATGTATGGGCGGAGAACACTAATGGTTTTGATGGAGTAGGATTTTCATGTATTTGTGATGACGAGGATGATATAATATCAGAGGAGGTCGTTAATTCTGAATATGAAATTTCAGAGTCTTGTAACTCTGAAATGCTAGATCATAGTGTAGAGACCTTCACTGATAATGTCACTTCCAATGTTGATATTCGTTGCAATCAGTATCCGAATGATTTTTGTGCTGATTTGGGGCTTGTACAATTGTTCTGTGAAGAAGAGCATGGTGAACAGCTTGTATCTGACTTAGGGAAAGTTGAATTTTCTGTCGACACCAATGATCTTATGCATGAAAATAATTTTGAAGTGTCCGATTCGCTGCCTAGGTTACAGTATGATGTATCGTCTGATTTTCCTATGCATGAGACTAATTTTTTTGATGATGATGAGTTTGAATTTGGACTTGCTAATTTGTTTGATGACTGTGCGCATGATACAACAATTCTTGTTTCTGACTTAGGAAGAGTGTGCAAAGATATTAATGGTCAAATGCATGAAAACAAATTGGATGTATGTAGCTCTATGTCCATGTCACAAAAAGATAGTCTTTCATCCAACCTAGATTTGGTTTGTAACAAGATTTTAAAACCATATTTTCTGAGAATTCCCAACCTAGGATTGGAACTGTGTGCTTCTCAAGTCCTCTTAGACTATTTCGCAGCTAAGTACAATACCTTTGAAGAGCCACAATTGGAATGTGTATCTCTGCCCGTTCCTAACATAGTTCACTTTGAACTAGACCTTGTGCATGATGCACCCTTAAAGTTGCGAGATTTTGTGTCCAAAAGCATATATGTAGAAAATTTCTGGTTTGGGGGTAACTTTTTTACATCCGTAGTCTTACTCACACTCCCATGCTATATATGTGTAAGACTATTGATGTTTCTGCACATCATCTTTTGGGTTGATCCTCAACTCTATAGGTTGTATGTGTATGGTGAAGTTTTCTTATATATAATCCAGTAGGTAATGTTTCAGTGGAATCTTATGTTTCTTTTGTATATATTGTGCTAATCCAATGTGACCTCAGCTGAAAAATGTTGGATTTTGGCCGCGAATAATGGAGTTCAGTTCTTTCTGTCGTCAAATCTGGTAACCTCTTTCATTTTCTCTACTCAGCATTGTTCTCTTGGTATGTTGTTGTTCAACCCTGTTTATCTTTTGAAACATCGAGGACAATGTTTAGTTTAGGTTTGGGGGTGAAGAGTAGATACCTTGATTGTCATTGTGCCTATCATTGAAACTGAACTCTGCCTTGTTAAAAAAAAAAAAAATGAAAATAAATTGTTGAGCTCATCTAGCACAATTCACATAATATATAATATAGATATTTGTGGTGTCTGCATATATAATATCTTAGAATTCTTAATCTAGATGACAAGGCACCACTTGATTCTAGCACAATTCACATGTGATAAGAAACTTGCACATGCACGATCTACCATTTTCATCGGTTAAGTAGACTGTCAATCACTTTAGAATACTGAATGAGACTTGACTAGCTTGTTCTTTGGTTGGCTGGGATAGAAGTTGAAGGATACATTAAGAAAAGCAACCATTGAATTTGACCGGGTACATCGAAAAGGGCTACCTCTTGCTAAGTGTCGTGTAATTTTTCTTTTTGTTCATGAGTCAATAGTGTTATCTCATGTTATTGTATTGTTCTTGTTCTCTTGAAGTTTTTCATCAGTTGAAAAAAAAAAAAAAAAGGAGAAGAAGTAAAAATTCAGAAAAAAAAAAAAATAATATGAAAAAGATGGATAAATAAATGATAAGAGAGTCCATTTTATTGTGTTTCAAATGTTAAAGTCAATGTTTCTCTCTTGCCTCAAAAATAAGAGAGTAGTCGATGTAAATAAAGAGTCATGTGTTGTAAATAGTCTTGTAATCAGCAAGGGAGGGTGTATGCCATCGATGTACAACGCGGGTAAACTGAAATATCACAAACTCTTAGGTGAACATTCACAATTCTCGTAAAGCCAGACAACTAGCTTGGCTTTGAATTTGGTTCTTAGCTTAAAAACTATCTCTTGGTAATTGGCAGTCACAACTTCTGATCATTCTCTAAACATGTGTAGATACACTTTACACTCTTATCACTGTCCTTAGTTGTTCCAGTGCTAGAATTGTGCCTTTGAAAGCTAGATTGACAGATCCATTTTGCTGTGAGCTTAAACTGAATTGTAGGTGTTACAAATCATACAAGGTGAGCTCTCTTTTGACCTAGAACTTTGTGGGTATGTTCTAAGAAAACCCTCACGAGACTTCAACTCATTTACTAGGGACACTTAGTGGTTTAAAAGGCTTATTGCATTCGCTAAATGCAATCGACAGAGACCCGGCACAAGTGGTATAAGTAGGATTTCTTTAGTTTTTGTTTTACTTGAGGACAAGTAAAATTCAGGTTTGGGGGTATTTGATAGGTGCCAAGTATTGCATAATTCTCTAACATTTGATTGGCATTTACCCCATCTCATGTGCTTTAATTTCCCATTTTATAACATATTTTGTGTTTTACTATCTTCAAGAATAATTACTTAATACTAATTAATTTTGTGTTTTTAGGTAGTAAATGAAGCTTGGATGCTTAGAGGAGGAGATGAAGAGCATAGAAATGGTGGCCAGAGACAACCAAAGGAACAAGAGGATCCTGATAAATTGGCATGAAGAGTGTAGTGATGTGATTTTTATGTTGTTGTAAAGTGGTAAGAAAGATGTCGTTCACTCAGACTTGTAAAGGTTTGGTTTAAGAAAATACGAAAAACAAAGAAAATATATATATACAAGTTTGTCACAAATATCGAGAGGTACTAGGACTCAGGATTCCACCATAAAATTCATTCATGCGATTCATATATTTATTCGATCTCAGTTGACCCTCGAAGCTTAGAAGAAGGTGTTTTCCCTATCGATATTGGTAGACCTAGTAAGGGTGTCAAACTTTTGGGGGGGATCGGTGAGTCTGGATTTGGACTTTATGAGTGACATGGTACTGAGTAGGGTAAACAAGACTATTCATCTTATGAACTCTGTCAAAAAGCTCAAAGATCCCCAAAGTGAGATGTTGTTGCTTCGCAATTGCTCTGGTGTGTCTAGACTATATTTCGCAATGCGTACTACCAATCCCTCAGCTCTTCAACAAGCCTCGATCCGTACGATGACCATTTACTCAAGTATTTAAGACTCTTAATTACGGGTGATGGTGCTGGTTTTGGGCCCTTGCAGCAGAGATTGGTTACCTTGCCTATCAAGGATGGTGGGCTTGGTATTTACACCATGGCGGACACTCGTACTTATTGTTATCTTGCCTCTCGTAGTCGACTACCTCGGTGCGTAAAGCTATTCTCGGTAGCTTATTCTCTACAGATAATGGCTCTGCTTATCAACTTGCTCTTCAGAACTTCACTCAGGTATGTGGTTTGCCTTCCACTTATTGTGTCGATAATACTGCCCCCCCTTCCATGCACTCTTTGGCAGTCACTTATTTTGATGCAGTTAAGAAGCAAATCCCTGCCCAATTTTCCTTGTCTGCAAGAGATTCAATTTTATGGCAATGTAACAGGGTTAAGCATGCACAAGACTATCTTTTGGCTGTTTGGTAGGCCTCTAAAGGTGTATAATTTTAAGCCTACATGTTATACCGCAAGTGCACGGCGTCTATCGGAGACGCGGCAAGTACGGGTCGATCCCACAAGGACTTGTGGTGCTTAAGATGATCAAATGGCTATGCTTAACTGAATTCTTAGAGGAGTAACACAATTATAAGGTTGTCGAAGCGACTGAAAATGGTTGAAGTGACTCTGAACTAAGGACGAGAAATAAAATGTAACAAATTGGAAGCATCAGGGTGATGAATCCATCCCTAATCTCATGCCAGACTATATATTTTGAGCTATGTTCTTGTGCCTTCTTATGAAGGTCTACATTGGATGTTCATTAACCAATTTTAACTAATTATCCCCTAGTATGAACTATCTTCTTACAAGATAGCTCATCACAAAAGCTAACAAGGTTCATCAGCTAACTAGTAATCCTAATCATCTTATACTCAGCAAAGACACAACTGAAAATAGACATGCTTGACAATAGAAACAGGGGTTTCATCAAACACCCTGGTTAACTAAATTAGAACATTGAAATAACAATTACACTACAAATTAACCCTAAGTGAAGCACTGGCTAGCCCAGGCATACCTCCTAACAACATCATTCATCTCTATTTATACATGCAACAGATTCAATAAACCAAACCCTAAATTACTTTTAAAACAGAAATTAAATGCAACCCATACTCGAATTGCTTCTCCTCTTCTCGTCACTTCCCGGCTTCGAGCTCCATGTGGGGTTATTGGTTGAATACCCTAGTTCTAGTTATCTCGATTTAGTTTCTAGGGTTGGTAGAAACTACAAAAGAGATATCTAGACCTAAGGAGTGGGAGTAGGTGGCTGCTCGATGGAGTTGGTGATGGAGGTGGCGGAATCGGGTGGCCGGGGAGATGGAGGTGGTGTCCGTGGAGTTTGGTCGGGAGATGGGTTTTGCAGAGCTCTGCTCTCTGTCGGGGTGAGGGAGAAGAAATGAGTTTAGGGTTAGGCTTTGGGGTTTATATAGGGGCTATCTTTGTGAAGCGGTTACATCAAAGCTCGATGAGGAAGGCGCAACGAGCGTAGGATCTTGCGGGAGAGATCCGAACGGGCGAGGGAGAACCGAGGCGATTTGTCATGTTGGGCGAGTGCATCAAAGAACGATGTGTAGGGAGGAGCGACCGTTGGATGTGGCGAGTGAAGATCTTAACGGCTCGGGATGAGCGGGTTCGGATCCGGGTCGTGGGTAGCTCTAGCTCAAGCCCATGTCTTGAAGATGAGTTGCTACTTGTTCGCGCGTGGGCTTTGGCTTTCTGCTCCATGGATGCTCGACTCCAATTCTTCGCTCTTTTGGCTCCTCAGATTCTCCGAGCTTTATTTACTACCTAAAAACACAAAATTAATTAATACAAATATTTATTCTTGAAAACAAAGAAAACACATAATCTGGGATAATATCTGATTTCTAAGCGCAAAAGATGAGTAAAATGCCAATAAAAAGGTGTATAAATATGCACTATTTAGCACTCATCAAATACCTCCAAACCTGAATTTTACTTGTCCTCAAGTGAAACAGAAAATAAGAAATCCTAACTATACCCCTGTCGCAGGTCTCTCGAATGCATTTAGCGTATGCACTAAGCCTTTAAACCCCTAGGTGTCCCTAGTGGACGAGTTGTAGTCTCGTGAGGGTTTACCAGAGGTGTACCCACAAAACCTTCTCCAACTTCGAGTGTAAAAGAGTCTCAAGCATCCAAGAAGCTATGAGGACATAGAGTTTCACGCGTGCTAGTAACATGAAGTTAGAACTACCAAAGAACGCATTCTCATCCTTAAGTCTTTGAGCGAGAAGTAACCATACCATATGAAAGAATTCGGATTCGATTGTGATCATAAGTCTCAACTTCTGCCTCACCATTAGGGTTTTATGATAATTGCACCCAAAAAGATCGCTTTTTAGTCTCTCATGTGTGCAGGCGGGAATAAAGAGAGAAATCCCGCACACGTTGTAGGTAAGAAGGATAACCTTCCGAAATAAAATCTGGAGACTCCACGAAGTGTGGACAAAAAGAATCTTTTTTCTGATGATCTCTAAGAAAGGAAATCAACCATTAGCAAGGGGTGGGAGTACTCACTCACTTCTCACCCGATCGGCAATTAATATCACTCTCTCATAAGAACCATAGAAACGTCTTCAATCTTCGGTCTTCGGTCTTCAATTGTTGATGACGAACTTCTAAACTTCACAAAACTTGACAATTTTTAACTTTTCTACTCAAATTCCTTGTTGTTTGGATTTTTCTTTTTCAATTCTTCTTTACCATGGTGGTATCAAAACTAAGAAAATAAACTACAATATATATATTTTTTTTTTTTTTGACTTTTGATTTTTTTTTTTTTTTTTTTTGAAGATGCAATAAGTGAAAATAAAAATACAAATAATGAAACAACTAACTCCATGGACAAAGGACTTTAACACTCAATTTTTCCACAACTTGTATTGTCTTGATTTTATAAATTTTATTAATTCTCATCCTATTTTCTTTTCTTTGTTGCACATAAACCTTGGACTATATCAATTTTTCTTTCAATATTCTGATGATGCTCCGTTTGTTGACGATGATGTGTTTCTATGGGTCTTGCTGATTGAGAGAGAGAGTGATGCTAACTGCAAATCGATATTTAGAAGGAGTTTTCATCTCTAGACGTCACCCTCATGATTGACAAAAACTAGCACTCAAGAGATCAAAAGTAGTCTTTGAAAGTGGTGCGAAGTTGGGTAGCTCACCATTCCTACCCTAATTTACGTACGGTGACACACACTCTAACAACTTTTCTAGAAAGTTGCAAAAATTGAAGGTTGGTGCCTCACTTGATGTAAATTGGGTAGTCTCCACTATGGGTGATCACAATTCTACTACCGAATATCTAACATCACCTAATTCGCCCTCCCAGTATGGTTAAATCCAACTTTAACGCTCTAATCAACTAAGGAACCCGATTGTGTTCTCCGGTACTTCCAAGTTCTGTTATTTCGGTCAGATTCTCTATGTAAACATAGCTAGAAGCATGCTAGTGACTCTAAAATCTCTAAAAGTTGGAGGTTTTTACAAAAAGAGTTTTTTTTTTTTTTTTTTTTTTTTTTTTGAAAATAAAAGATTAAAAAGACTAAAAACTCTATATGCAAAAATATGCAAATGCACCCCCAAACCTAAATCAAACATTGTCCTCAATGTGTCTACATATAGAAAAAATTTAAACAATCACATACCATGAGAACTATGCTTTGATAAGAGAAAAGGGAAGAGATTACCTAAGATGTCGGCGGGAGCAAGGTTGGAGCTTCATTAATCAAGGCTAAAATCCAACATTCTCAAAGTGGAGATCATATCGGATTAGCATAATATAAGCACAAGAAGACTCAACCGATGCAAGAAAGAAAAATTTAACAAGTCCTACTGGATTATATACAATGAAAATTCACCATAAACCAACAATCTAAAGAGTTGAGGATCAACCCAAAAGAAAATATATACAAACATCAACAGCCTTACACGAAATAAAATGAGAGTGCAAGTAAGACTGCAAATGAGAATGAGTTTCCCCCAAACCTAAACTTGTGAACGGGTGTGTTTTTGAGCACAAAATCTTGCAATTTTAAAGGTACATCATGCAAAAGGTCTAACTCAAAATGAGTTTTGTTAAGAACAAAAAGTGCAGACATACACATTCCAACTGTGGCTCCTTAAGAGTGTTATACTTTGATGCAAAATAGTCCAAGAGGACTTGGGAAGCACAAAGCTCTAGGCCTAAGTTAGGCATTTTCGAAAAAGTTGGTTTTGCAATTTTGTGACAAACTACACCTAGGTTTGGTGGAAGAGTTTCAATTTGTGACTCAGGAGAGAGGTTAGGTATATCTAAGTTGTTTTCATGTATAAGATCATTTGTACCATCACACACTTTCCTAAAGTTAGAAGAGGGTAAATCATGTTCATTTTCACAGGATAATTGCACAGGTTCCACATCAACATCACATGCATGAATATCAGAAGAAGCATTATTCATAGGGTTCACAGAAGAGACACTTAATGTCTCTGAACCTAAAGATTCTATTACATTTTCAAAATACACATGCTCTTTATATTCATCATCATCATCATAGCAAGAATTCATCTCTCCATTCAAAATTGTAGTATTTTTAGTGTACTCATCTACCTCTGGATTAGGTTCATATTCAATGTTAGTTGCATGAGTAAGACTAGAAACACTATTTTCAATCCTATCATTTTGTAACTCAATCAAAGTTCCGTTGGAGAATCATCTTGAGTTGTTCTATTGAAGGAGAGTCTTCACTAGTGGGTATGCATTCCTCATATGGATAATCACTGTATGGTTGTGCATGAGGTTCACTAGAGAAGGGAAATTCAGACATGTTGCTATATGGATGGTCATGCATTGCATTCATTTCAAGCCTAGCATTTTGCTCCATGAGTGTTTCCATTATTGATTGCAAATTAGGAGTTGGGGGAGTATAAAATTGTTCATCTCCCCACTGTGGTGAATGATGCATGTGTGCAGGTTGATTATGGTCCCAATAGTCACTTCTAGACACTTCGTATATTGGATTATCATGTTTTTCCCTAGATTGCCTAAAATCATGCAAAATATAACAGTACTCAGCAGGGTGGTCTAAGTTACCACATAAGGTACATGCATAAATTTCATATTGCCTAGAGGAATTAGATTTGACAGATTGCCTTTCTAAAGCAGATAATCGAGCTTCTAATTGATCTAAAAGTGATGACTGGGTATGAGAAAAGTGTTCATTTTCAACCTTGTGGTGGATGATGTATGTGATCATAATGATTAGGGTATGTGAGGTCAGGGCCCGGAGAAGGCTCATAAAATTCCCTAAAATCACTATGGTATGTGGGGAGTTCATACTGTGAAGCGTGCCAGTAAGCAAGTTCTCTAATTGATTTGTTTGTATCCCCAGTTGCAGACAAAAATCCTGACATGATTTAGCACTCAAATTGAACTCAAAACTTTGTTTGGTTTAAATGGGTTTCATTTGGTTTGTTGGGTTTTGGTTTGTTTGGGCTGATTGGTTTTGTGGGACTCTTTGGTTTATTGGGATTAGTTGGGTTATGTGCAACCCAGCTATGTGAGCAAACCTTAATGGGTGTGAGCTGAATTTTTTTTTTTTTTTTTTTTGTGTGCACAGCCCAGCAGATGGGGCCTAGTCTTTTGCACAGCCCAGTGCACAGTGAAACTGCACAGCCCAGATGCACAACACAGCCCAGGTTGATGTGGGCTCAGTTTTTGTGTAGACAGCCCAACAGCTCAGCTGATATGGGCTTGGCTGTTTAAGGGTTCAGCCCAGGTGAAAAGGCTCAGCCCAGATTGATGGCCCAGTATGTGGGCTGAGTTTTGTGCGCAGCCCAGTTTGGGTTAGTCTAAGTGCAAATGCACAGTCCAGTTTGTATGCAAGCCCAATTTAGATGTTGCAAGCCCTGGTTATTATGTGCAGGAGCTGAACTCAGAGAGACACAAACTCTCAAAATTAACACAACACGCACCGCACAATGAGACACAATTCACAAAATGCCTAAGCAAAGAGGAGTGCTTGCGACCTTCAAGGTTAGTTGAGCTCAAATGCTAGCAACAAACTTATTCAAATGCCACAGGTCTAAGTGCAATGCACTTATGCACAATGAGACAACAAAGGTAGTTGATGCAATTCACAAAATATAATGCAAGTTTATGCTTCTATTTTTCTTGCAGTTTTATAGCTACTTTGGAGTGCTCACCATCTGGGTGTCCCTTGGTACTTATCAAAATATAACACTCAACTTCTAGCAAAGAGGAGTGCTTGTCGCTAAACCGTGGGTTTTTGATGAAGAGCTTCAAACTGGAGTTTAAGATGTGCCAAGCCTTGCTTGGCAAGGTTAGTTGAGCTCAAATGCTAGTTGATCTAACTTCACTCCTTCTCCTTGACCTTTGACTAACTATTGTTCTAGTTTGAGTCCTAACTTTGAACAAACTTATTCAAATGCCACTTTTTAACATGAGGTACTTGTCATTATCGTTTGTTTTTACTAACTTAAAGACATTCATGATTGATTGAAATTGGTGCACTAAATTGATTTGTTAGTTTAATCTAAACAAATTTCGTAATGGCGACTGAATCAAAGCTTAGCAAGTTCATGCACAATTGTTAAAGATTGGCGAACCGAGCCAAGGCTAGTACATAAATCTTAATGCATTCGGGAATTATCAAGCGGATATGCTATTCGAGATGCAAAGGCAAACAACAAAGGTAGTTGATGCTCTTGGTTTGCTTGTCTCTCTTATTGCTTTCAACTTTACCTTTTAATTGCTTTGTTTATTTTTCTTTTGCTTTTTATACCCCCCTTTCCAACTTTTAAGTGTAACCTCACTAGTTAATATAGGGGCTTGAGGTCACTACTTCACAGGTTATGCTCAGGAAAGTCTTTAACTGATCATGCAAAGGGACCGGGTCTGATGGTTACAGCCAAGCTTAGGGTCTGCTCAAATGGCTCATGCTCAGGGTGTGCAAGGTTCACTGCAGATGCAACAAGGGCTAGCCAGGTGGACCAAGCCTAGAGTTCAATCATGGGTTGGCCAAATAACAAGCTGTGCAAACATTCAGCAAGGCTCAACTTGGCCAAATAACTAATTGTGAAAAGGGTAGTTTATGCACAGGTGGGCAAGTTATGCAATCACAGATGTATGCTCAGATAAGACATAGGGTAGATGGCACTAAGGTGTTTATAGCACAGGATTGACAGGTTAAACATGCAAAGGGGCTGTCACAGTTTGGCTTAACAGGTTATACAGGAGACAGGTGCATAAACAAGGATGCTCAGCTTAGCTTCACTCATGCACAGGTTAGCATACTAGCACATTCACAGGTCAATGCAATGTTCGAATACTAACCTCAAGTCCTGTGCGTTTTCCTTGTCTCCTTGGGTTGGCGGACAAAGACGGACAGAGCACAACCAAGCACTTCTAGCTCAACATACCAAATTCGTATCTCAATATTGCACAAACTTAAAGCAAAGAGACTATCTATTAGGTCCGAGTAGTTGGACTGACACAGGAGAAAAATAATTTGGACTGTCACAGGTCTTGAAGAGTTTAAAATGCAAAGTATGAAACAAAATGATTATGCTAAATTATACCAAGGTACCAAAGTTACAGATGCAAGTTACAAAAGTTCAAACTAAGTTAAACTAAAACAAGACTAAAGCTAAGAATGTAAAGTGAATATATACAGAGATGAGAATGAAACTCAGTAAAGCAAGCCAATAGTCACAGGGCACACGCCAAGTCCCCGGCAACGGCGCCAAAAACTTGGTAGGCCTCTAAAGGTGTATAATTTTAATCCTACATGTTATACCGCAAGTGCACGGCGTCTATCGGAGACGCGGCAAGTACGGGTCGATCCCACAAGGACTTGTGGTGCTTAAGATGATCAAATGGCTATGCTTAACTGAATTCCTAGAGGAGTAACACAATTATAAGGTTGTCGAAGCGACTGAAAATGGTTGAAGTGACTCTGAACTAAGGACGAGAAATAAAATGTAACAAATTGGAAGCATCAGGGTGATGAATCCATCCCTAATCTCATGCCCAGACTATATATTTTGAGCTATGTTCTTGTGCCTTCTTATGAAGGTCTACATTGGATGTTCATTAACCAATTTTAACTAATTATCCCCTAGTATGAACTATCTTCTTACAAAGATAGCTCATCACAAAGCTAACAAGGTTCATCAGCTAACTAGTAATCCTAATCATCTTATACTCATCAAAGACACAACTGAAAATAGACATGCTTGACAATAGAAACAAGGGTTTCATCAAACACCCTGGTTAACTAAATTAGAACATTGAAATAACAATTACACTACAAATTAACCCTAAGTGAAGCACTGGCTAGCCCAGGCATACCTCCTAACAACATCATTCATCTCTATTTATACATGCAACAGATTCAACAAACCAAACCCTAAATTACTTTTAAAATAGAAATTAAATGCAACCCATACTCTGAATTGCTTCTCCTCTTCGTCACTTCGGCTTCCAGCTCCATGTGGGGTTGTTGGTTGAATACCCTAGTTCTAGTTATCTCTGATTTAGTTTCTAGGGTTGGTAGAAACTACAAAAGAGATATCTAGACCTAAGGAGTGGGAGTAGGTGGCTGCTCTGATGGAGTTGGTGATAGAGGTGGCGGAATCGGTTGTGGCGGGAGATGGAGGTGGTGTCTCGTGGAGTTTGGTCGGGAGATGGGTTTTGCGAGCTCGCTCTCTGTCGGGGTGAGGGAGAAGAAATGAGTTTAGGGTTAGGCTTTGAGGTTTATATAGGGGCTATCTTTGTGAAGCGGTTACATCAAAGCTCGATGAGGAAGGCGCAGCGAGCGTAGGATCTTGCGGGAGAGATCCGAACGGGCGAGGGAGAACCGAGGCGATTTGCTTTGTTGGGCGAGTGCATCAAAGAACCATGTGTAGGGAGGAGCGACCGTTGGATGTGGCGAGTGAAGATCTTAACGGCTCGGGATGAGCGGGTTCGGATCCGGGTCGTGGGTAGCTCTAGCTCAAGCCCATGTCTTGAAGATGAGTTGCTACTTGTTCGCGCGTGGGCTTTGGCTTTCTGCTCCATGGATGCTCGACTCCAATTCTTCGCTCTTTTGGCTCCTCAGATTCTCCGAGCTTTATTTACTACCTAAAAACACAAAATTAATTAATACAAATATTTATTCTTGAAAACAAAGAAAACACAGAATCTGGGATAATATCTGATTTCTAAGCGCAAAAGATGAGTAAAATGCCAATAAAAAGGTGTATAAATATGCACTATTTAGCACTCATCACTGTTCCCATTAGTGGATTAGATCAATGCCTTGGGCCTAGACTGTTCAGAGCGGTTGTTTGTTATCGGCTTGGCATTCCCTTGTTTGGTGAGGACAGTTTGTGCTCTAGTTGCAATAAGCCCATGGATATTTTTGGTGACCATGCTCTCCATTGTGCCAAAGATGTGGGTAACAAGTTTCGTCATGATCTTGCTCGTGATGTAATTGTGGATATTTGCTACAAAGCTAGAGTGCATGTGCGCAAAGAAGTTGATTTGGGCCTTTTGTCAGATACTAACAAGGACCTACGTCCAGCAGATATCCTTGTCCTTAACTGGGAGAATGGACAAGATGTGTGTATGGATGTTACTGGAGTTTCTCCATTCACTGGGGAGGGGGTCCGTACTTTCATTCCAGGTCAAGCCATCGCGAAAGCTACTGCGCGTAAACATACAAAATATTCGGAAATATGCACTTCACACGGATATGGTTTGGGTGTTCTAGCTTTCACCACTTTGGGAGAGCTGGGTGATGATACTATTTGTTTTTTTAAGCGTTTGAAGAACTGTTTAGTTAGCAACGATGCCGGCAGTGGTTCTGGTAGTTTTATTTTTCATAGGTTAGGAGTAGCTATTCAAAAAGGAGTTGGTGCCCAGCTTGTTGCTCGGTTACCGACTAAGGCTTTGTACAACTCTTAATTAAATGTTTTTAATCGAATAATATTTTTCTCCATTATAGCTCAAATAATAATAAAATATTGACTCTGTTTCTTTGCCAAGGTAGATTTTTGAAAAGCAACGACTGTATATCTAAAGCATGGGATATCAAAAGACTTAACCTAAGTATAACCCATCAATTGAAATCACAACCATTCAATAAAAACCATAAAACAATTAACAATCCATGCAAAAAGTCATGAAAGAATTAAATATAATTACCACATGCATGAAATATGGCTTCCTCCGTCATCCCAGTGTTGGGGTTTAGCTCCTCATGTTATTCACGTGCTCAAAGTAGGTGTTCATAGATCAAAAGGGTGAAAAACAAGAGAAAACTACTAAAGCAGCGACTTTGTAACAGATATAATTGTTACAGAAGTCACCGTTCTGAAGGAACCCTAACTGAATCTGTTGCGAATTCGATTAATTGTTGGAAAAATTGTTACAGAACTGTTACAAATTGATTAAATTTGAAACTAAAGGCCACGGATTCTGCGACTTTCCTAAGTGCTGTTGTGTTTTCTTCTTCCTCCTCTCGCATGTGTGTTGTGGAATCATCTCTGCAACCTCCTAAACTTCTCTACAACTACCCCCTAAGGTCTCGACCCCCCGCTGTGACTCCAAAACCACCCTTTTTATACGTAACAGGGCTATAAAATTTCACGAAATCTCTTCTTCCAAGTCACGGTAATATTTCCATTTTTTTTCTCGTACGCGCCTGCTGTGGTATCTAAACTTTCCATATTTGGTATAGGAGAGTATATCTTCTCCCAAGTGCACGTAAACTCCAAAAATAGAACCAAAGAGATCCCGAGATATCCTCCAAAGTCTCACGGCCTCAACAACAGAAACCCGAGTTTCTTATCCTCCCCTGTTTCGATCCAACACAATGATGCAGCCAATTCTGATAGATTAAAACACCCATACCAGCTCTCTTATGCTCTAACAGGACCATCCCAAACCAAAACACCGATTGAATCTCCACCGGAATATCCCAACAGAGCCCAAAAATCGTGATAAACTATCCTCCCCTGTTCAGCTCAAAACTCCATATAACGTCATGTATTTTCGAATCTGGAAGACCTACCAACCCTGTTTAGTCGTAACAGGGTGGTACCAATCCAAGGCAGCCATTAAATCTGGCTGAAACTCGATCAAATCTCGCCTGCAAATCATGCTGCAAAACTGAATTTTGAATTTAGTTATTCCCGCCAAAATCCGTGGAGAAGAAAAGAGTCACCCCCTATCCAGAGTAGAGGTGCGAATAACAGGTGTCTTGGGGTGACCTAAAGGTACCCCTTAGTAATTTGGGTACCCCTTATCCATAGCGATAGTCCGAATAGTAAATTTCTCCCACGAGCGCAAATACCACTTTTCGAGCCAATTTTCCCGCAAAAGCTTATTTCTCCAAAAACACCTACAAAAACATAAAATACCAAAATAAGTACAAAATCGAGCACTATCAATATAAAGAATCGAGACAAATTAGACACAAAAATGTGTCTATCATGTAGGAAAAGTATCACACAAAAGTCGCGCAATCCGCTTGCAAGAGCCGAACCAAATGGTGGGCTTGGAAGAAGAATTGTCAAAAGACCCAAGATCTTAGCCCACTTCCATCTCCAAACATCAAGCCGATGCTCTTGCCCAACACCCAAAGAATACTTACACCGGTACACCAATAATCGATGCAACTGCTCCTCACCGAATCACCTCATCTTTTCTTCTCAATTTCACTATGTCGACCGGAAACCTAACACCATCTTCCCCATACCCGTGTCTTGAACGACCACCATTCTCACCTCTCCATATACTCCATCTCCCATCTCCCATCTCGAAGCCAACCCCTCTTTGTACACGATCCACCTTCCCCATCAATAACAATTAAACCATGTCTCTCCCTCATCCTATTTTATCTCAAAACGGAACCTAGCGAGAAATAGCTAGGGTGGTTGAATTGGAGCACAAAAGTAAAGAAAAGACTGAATTTCTCTACCTAAATTTGATGGCAAAGACGCAATGGAAGGAGTAATAGGCGTCCTCGAAATTAGTGATGGGAATGAGTGGTGAGTTGCAGCTTTCCCTGATTTTATGTTTGTACTTTATTGAAAATGGGAATTGGTAATTGGGAGAAAAACTTGTATAAATGAAGAAGGGGGTTGTAGATGAAAACTCAAGCCCGGAGTAGCCGGTGCACCAAGCTTTAATTGTAATTTAGGTTTAATTTCAGTTTTCTCCGTGTTTTAGTTTTCCAACTAGGGTTGAGATGAAACCCCTAAATAACTAGAATTGCTTGATTTGGTTTTACTTTTTCTCCATGAATTTATATTGAAAAGCATGATTTAATCTCTAAATTCATAACAATTTACTTTCACCTTGTATGTCATGCATCCTTGGTAGTTTGATCAATTCTTTGTTATGTATTCAAGCTTTGTAAACTGTTTTGGTTCAATTTGTGATTACCTATGCCTTAAACAGATATATAATGCTAGGAATTGGCACTTATAGTTCAGTCTTTGATTGGTTGTGCCGTAACAAGACAACCAATGCTTGGGTTTGACATATTTTTGGCTTGAGGTTAAATCATCAATTTGTGCAAGTGATCCATCACATCTTCAAGGTAGTTTGAGGCTAGAACCTCTATAACTCCTTGATTAAAAGAGAACTAGTATATCAAATTAGGGAGTTCTAAGCATTTAGGTGGCGGATTCGAAACCGTAGTTATCTTTATCTTTGCTTTTGTCTTGTTACTTTTGTATAATCATCAATCTTCTCGTCGTATCGACAAACACCTCTTTCTGAATTAGTTTTATTAGAACTTAGAAGTTTAGCTTCGCATCGTTACAACTCCCTGTGGGATCGACCTGTATTTGCCCTGTTTTACATAGTAGACGTTGTGCACTTGCAGTTTAATATAATTGTAGGCATCTTCTAGTCCTACCAAAGACAGAGCGAAACATTCCGCCTTTTGAATGATATAACAACACAATTACAAGAAGGGTCGGCAGGCATCTACTTAGACAGTACAAGAAACTCTGAATCCTTAGCCAGGAGTCACACCTTTACCAGTGGATATGCAGAAAGAACGCGTAATCATAGGGGACTCAGGAGAGACGAACAACATGGTCCAGCCGACAACGAAGACTCGAGGCAACTCTACAGAGGAAAAGACTTTTCCGGGATTCCACAACGTCTGCCGGATAAAGAAAGGGAGCCTACAGCTTACGGAGCCCTGCTACAAGATTTATATCTCAAGACTCTTGTCGAAGCCCGGAAGACTGTCCAATCCGCATCGACCTTTCAACCAAGTGAGGAAATGCTTGAGGAAGGAGAGATCAATCAAGGAACACGTGAGTACAGAGGATGGGAGCGTTCAATTCGATCACTCAGCAGTGATATTACGACACCTACCATACACCGTCACCCAGGTAAGCGATCCGCGGATATGATGACACTCACAAGTCTTCCAACTTCATCTCCAAAACGTGCTCCACATCGAAGCCATGTAGAGACACCACAACGCCCACGAACACAGGAAAAGCTAGACTCGAAGTACCTACACTTTCCGTTCCCAATGGAAAAGATTTTGGAGTTGCTGGAGGCGTGGGTACGAAACAGAGAAGTGGAGCTACCTCCTGTATGGCGTCCACCAACTGATCAAGAAGTTATAGACCCGAGGTATTGTCATTTCCACCGGTTCCTTTACCACCCTACCAGTGAATGCAACTCTTTGAAACGCATTGTTCAGAAGAAGCTTAATTCAGATGAATAGCTTTCCTTCTCTGAGAGATTAATGCGGACGATTTCCTTAGAGAGGCTACTTCGGTTTGATACAAGTGAGGATTCAAAAGCAAGTAAGTTCTATTCAACAATTTTACAAGAAAGATAGTTTTAGGATTCACTGGGGACTTGGCATCCCGCACATAGAGAAAGAGGCTCAATGATCAAACGCCATGTTTGTTTCCACTCATACTTCCCTTTTATGCGACATTTGCAATTTCATATGATATGTGCAATCATTCATGATCAAGATGCAAATCCCATTTAAAATAATCTCTTTCATAAAAGTTATTCACAAAACTATCTCAAAATAAACCAATTCAATTACCTATTAATTTAAAATCGGAAGTCAAATTATGAAAGGAAATCCTCACTATCACTCAAAAAGAAAAGTATCTAAAAGAAAAGACAAGTAGGTGGCACGAATCCTTCAAGGAAAATCCTTCAGCAGCAACTCGTCCTTCTGGGCAAGAGAGACTTTCATCCTTTGAAGTACAACCTGCTTCAGCTTCAACTCCTTAGACAACTTTTCAACCTCTTCTTCCTGGCGAGTAACACAATCTGCGAAGGGAATTCATCTTGTAATTTCGGAGCTCCCGAATCTCGGAGAACCCTTTGAAGAAACAAGGAGCATTGAAGTCGTCTTGCACAAACACATCTCGATGGCACTTCCAGTCTTCAATCATCTCCTCAGAAACTGTTCGACCAGTCGTGACGCTCATCCCATGGATAGAAAATAAAGCTTCCTGAACACTGTTGACCAATGCAAGACGACTTTTGAGCTTCGTAGTGGTAGCAATGTGGCCGTGCTTCTCCCATATCGCTGTGTACAACCCTTCGAACCGAGCTGGCACACTGAATCCTCCAACCAACACATGACCTGGATAAGGGACAGTGAAGGGAGGATCGAACAAAGCCCCAGGATGCATTACCAATACTTCACCAATCATAGGAGCCTTGTCAGTTGCAGGAGGTCTTTCAGAAGAAGTCACCACGACAGCTTTATTGCTTGGAACCTGCTCAGAATGTTCTTCAAGGGGAGCCACCTCAACAATAGCGGATGCTGCCTCTCTTACATTCCTCCCGATGTTTACTTCACTCTGGGTGCTAATTTCCATTATGGCCCCATCAACAAGATCACTTAGGGAGGCACCTTGTCCAATCGAGCTTGCGTCATCGCTGTTGTTGTCTAAAAAAGGAACGGTTTCACCAGACTTCTCAGCATAAAGATCAGTGTTACCAGACTTCTCAGCATGAGGATCAGTGTCTCCAGATTTCTCAACATGAAGGCCAACATTACCAGACTTCTCGTTCTGAATGCGCGCCAACCTTGTGAAAACATTCTCTTTCGGAATTTCCTGATTTCAAGCAAGGATCACTCCTAGAAGAATTTACTCTAGAGAAATGAAGGAATCGACAGAAAGAGATTTAAATACCTGCATATTGGAGGAATTGAGGATCACCGAATCACATGCTTACCTTTTAGATCTCTCTCCTGGCTTGGGGGACTGCAATCATCGCCTCGGTCCGTTTGCACGGGAGTGGCTTCAACCGAGATGCTTCTTCAAAACGTCGAAGATGGCTCACCACGGAATCATTAACATCCTCCGATAAATCCTGGAAAGCCAACAGTTGCTTCCTCCAAAATTCCTTATACTCATCAGTTACCACTGGGTTTCTCCCAATAGGCCAGAAGGGAAGACTCTACAGTGCCAAGAACACGTCAGCATTAAAAATACCCGGGAGAAGTTCTTTCGGAGCCTCCGATGGACGAATAAATGGAACACCCTGGTGAAATCCCATTTGATAAGCATCCCTGTCAATGTTGTATGGAGTCACAGTAAATGCTTCGTTGAATAGAAACGGGATATATCCCGGAATGCAGCTGTGCAGATAAATAAGTTCTCCAAATTTCATAGTCTTGACATCGGTACGCAACACAGCATCAGGACCGTCAGAAGCAATAACAAAAGTCTTCGGTTGAACAATGGAAGAGTGGATCGGCCCCCATGGACGAAAATTTACAGAAGACACATTATCAAAGATGTCCACGAGTTTCGCACCAGTTCTGGGATGCCTCCTCTGCCAATGGAGTATTCTCGAGCCACCATACAAACTGCTGAGCGAAGTTGCAGGAACAGGAGCATAACTTTTGAAATGTTCCCACAAGAATGCATGAAGAAAAGCGAAGTGGACGTACGACTCCACCTTCTTGTACCCGTTGGAAACATGCATGTCCATTGCTAAGGCGTCCAGATGAGAATACAGCGATCCAAGGAACAAGACACCTAAGGGAAGAACTTCACCTTTTGTTAGATTTATAGCAATCTTAACCAGGACACCTCTTATGGTCTTCTTTCCAGAACCGTCGTCAAATATATCTCTGGATAGCCACAAAGACAGGAATGCAATCACTCTAAGCTCGTTTTCCAACTTCTGATCCGGTTCTGGGTATACAGAAGACCACTCCGATACCCACCAGGTGTAAAAGCATCTTGTATCTTTTTTCTCCTCCTTGTCCAGATCGTCGAATTCTGCCACCTTTTGGAGTATAGCGTCATAATCAAGTTGTTCCGTGTCGAAAGCTCATAATAAAAACTCCCAAATGACAGGCGGGTTCATCAATGCAGCTACGCTTTCCGAGTAATAGTCATCCCTCCCCATATAAATATGGTTGTATGAATAGAAGGGCGCCACCGAGAAATGAAAGTAATCAAGCCTCGCAACATCTTTCTTAATTTCAAGAGTAGCAGATGCCATGACAAATAAGTTAAGGATTTGCGCTTTGGTCAAATTAGCTTTAACATCCTTATTATTCAACATGCGTCTCATCCACCCTTCATAAGAACCCAACGGAGTATGGCAAATCTTGAAGTCAATAGGAGAAGGCGGATATTCATTTCTTCGAAGACAGTAACCTCATCACAAGTTCCGAAGAAGAAGATGGATCGGCTTCCATATTTTCCTCGAACCGGAGAGCAGGGACTACCTTATGAGAGGGATGTTTCCTAATATTTTGGAAAGGCAAGGTGAACAACTCATCAAGAATGTTCGGCATATTCTTGAAGTCATCAACACTTCCCGACTTAGCACCAAAGATTATCTCCGTAAGACATCTCAACAGAGTTCTTTCTTCATTCTACAATAAAAGACAGAATCGGTACTTATATAAAAAACGCATGGGATGTGTGGTCGCACACGACATAACACACATTCACGTCGGAATACACAAGGCCGGGATTGGGTCCAAACACCGGAATTGATCAAGTTTCAAGTCTGGTGTTGCTCAAGTTTCAAGTCTGGTATTGATCAAGTTTCAAGTCTGGTATTGCTCAAGTTTCAAGTCCTAGTATTGATCAAGTCTCAAGTTTGGTATTGCTCAAGTTTCAAGTCCGGTGTTGCTCAAGTTTCAAGTCCCAGTATTGATCAAGTCTCAAGTCTGGTATTGCTCAAGTTTCAAGTCCGGTATTGATCAAGTCTTAAGTCTGGTATTTCTCAAGTTTCAAGTCCGGTATTGCTCAAGTTTCAAGTTCGGTTTTGGTCAAGGGCACGAGGCTGGTATAAACGTGACATTCAGTCAGGCATACACGATATGAGACCCACGTTCAATCGAGCATATATGGTGGGACCATATTTATTTGCACAACACGATTCTTTTATGTTCATGGGAATCATGTTCACGAAATTCAAGCCGAGTTCCTTTCCAAGCTACAACCTAAGAAGCTAGGTTTTGCATACAACAATGAAAAAGGAAGCAGGACACAACATATTCATGGATTCACGACTTGTTTTAAGCAATCCTAGCGAATATTGGCGTATTAATCTTGGTGGAAGAGCTAAGCATAATATATATCTTGCAAAGGTGTTTACCTAACAAACTAGGGTTTTACCTTAAAAAAAAAAGAAAAAAAATACACGCTTACCTTGCTGCGGACGGACGGACGGCAACGGCGAGCTCCGGCGGCGGTCGGCGGCGGCGGTGAAGATCACGAACGGGAGCTTCCGAACAAAAAAATAAAAAAAAAAAAAAAATGTGAAGAAAAAGAAAAGGGTCGGTCCCTTTTATAGACAAAAATTTGGAAGAATCTCAATAGAACGAGGATTCCTCTTTTGCTTGGATTCCTCTTTTGATTCAAACACGCAAGGAAGGAAACCGGTCCCACCAAAGGATTCCGCGCTTGCACAACGGCGTTTACATGGACAACTGCTAGCTAGCGGTCGGTCAAAATTCCTCCGGGTAAATTTTATTTATCCTATCTTCTTCATATAAGTATGTCACCATCTCATGCCTACCCCACAATAGCGTAACCATTATGCGCTAGGCAGGGGACTTAATGTTGATGGTGGATTTTCATTCAAGGCTAAAATTGTAAAAGCCAAAATTATGCGCTAACATCTTGCAAAAGATAAAGCCATTAATAAGTGATGAATACTTCTTCACTTTACTAATTCACCTAGAATGGAGCATGTGGCAACAATCCCGAAGATTCTCGTGAATTAAATACACGAAATTCATCTAGGTTGGAGCATGTGGCAACAATCCCATATACCCTGTGAATTTACAACATTATTAATTAATGCATACATCCAGCCTTGTCTTTCCTGTACTCATTACCGGTGCGGCATGACGACTGAGTGTTGTTCTCAGCAGAGCAACACGAACCTCCAAGCATTAATAATGAAGCATGTACGTGTTATACTAGCCCGATTGAGCATACAACTCTCGGTGTGTTATACTAGCCCGATTGAGCATACATCTCTCGGTGTGTTATACTAGCCCGATTGAGCATGTTTGAACATGGACTGTCCATATCAGTCTCAGAAACGATCACAACCATCCAACTTCACCAGCATGATTGGATGGCTTAGATTGAATCCATGACCCCAAGCAGGTATTGGAATATTCACTACCGACCCAACGTGGGCCCCGCATGGTCGGCCTCCCCAAAAGGGTGGCATAGCTTGCCAAACCGTCCAAACCAGAGCAGTATGGACGAAAAACCCTAAATTAGGGTTTGCGGCACATTACATGTATCACAAAACAGTCTCAACCATCCATCTTCGCAGGGCATAGATGGAGGGTGTATATGTAGATTCAAAGGGCCCAGAGCATGTCAACACAAACACCATGGGCCCACCTATATACCCGATCGATCGGTCGGGACCAACTATGGTTGGTCGTCTTGATTCGTGCGCCCAAACCGGGTATGACACACGGCCGACAAAACCTAATTAAGGTTTGTGTCGCGATCACGAGCGTCCCTTTTCTCTGCTCGGATGAAGGGTCCAGGAATAGACTAAGCAGTCCTAGTAAGTATCAACACGATCACCGCGGGCCCACCTATCTCCACACCCGATCGGACAAGACCAAACTTGACTGTACACCTCGATTCGCACGCCCAAGCTAGGCGGGGGTCACACTTCCCAACCACAACCGATCTCGACCGCTCAAATTTGCCTGGACAAATTGAGTGGCTTAGATCACGTTTCTATGGGACAATGAAGTACGGCGTGTACGCCATCCCACCGTATGCACGCCGTGATCGATCGACCAGGACCGACCAGGCATGGTCGTCTTGAAACGCGCGCCCGAAGTGGGCATGATGCGCGGCTTTTGCGGCACCAGATTTCGTTGCAAATTAGTCTCGACCACTCAACTTCACGGACAAATTGAGTGGCCCGATCACACTTTCACGAGACAATGAGGTATGGGCGCCTACACCGTCATGTCGTCTACACACAAATGCACGATCGGCCCTGCCAAAATTGTATCCCAAGCTTTGATTCGACCAAGCTGAAGAGTAATGCTTGCGCACCTCTTCAAAAACCCTAATTCCACCAACGGTCGCAGATGAGTGTCTCAAAGATCATCTAGTCCGTCCAACTTCACCGGCTTGGTTATACAACCCTGGCCAGGAGTTAATTGGTCAGTGAGGCGTCATGGTGGTCACCACCTGTCACTTTACCACACCATGATGCGTGCACATAGAATACACACCTGTACTTCACAAGTATCGACTTTCTAAATAACTTAGTTATTTAATCTAGCATTACATGCTACTTTCTCGTGGGTCCCACGATCCACACACTCGAGACATCAATCATGTCACAAACCGGGGGATACATACGGGGTATTGGTCTCGGCGGTTTACGTGTGCGGCGTGCAACGTGCCATCACAAGAACGTGTCAGGAAGTCATGGACGGTTAGAGATGACAGGAGAAGTGGGCAAGACTGGTCGTGTAACACTAACACACAACTCCACTACTCCATCACTCCACTTCCTCCACTTCCCACGAGAGACGTGAATAAGGCTAATATGACTTGTATAAATAGGTTCTCCTCCCTATTTCCAAAAATGTAACGAGTCCGCACAACGGAGGCAAGTGTTGATACCATCGTATTCAAACACCGGAATCGATAGCTTACATCCCGCAAGCCAGTCCAGCTTTTCTCGATACAAGTCATACATAGCCAACACCTTCACAATCTCAACACCTTCTTCGCTTCCCTCCCTAAGATCAACCCCATCTTCTTCACTTTGTGACCGAAACAAGTCTGGAACAGCCATTTCTTGGTTTAGGCCGGATTTGCACAGATTGATTTTTCGAATCTACAAGCACTCCCGTGTAGTGCATTTGTTTAAGGTTTAGACTCATTTCTCATCCACACACCCCAAATTACCAAAACCGGCAGAAATAGTTTTTACCCATAAACACTTTCTTACTAGGCTTGTCTTTGGCCTAGCAAGCAGGAGCAACATACCTTGAGATAAGGGGAGATTCAAAACTACTGGTCAATCAAATGAATGGAGTGTACTCTCTCAAAGAAATCACACTTGCCCCATTCAGAACTGAAGCGCAACGGCTACTGACTCATTTTGCTGATACAACGATTGTCCATACTGGACGAACTAACAACATGCATGTTGACTGCTTAGCAACTCTTGCCTCCAAGCTGCAATTCCAAGGAGCAGAGAAAGCTATCACGGTACAGAGGCATCCGTGTCATCTACCTGGCTTTCTAAAGTTGAAGAAGTTCAAGCAAACGATTGGCGAGCGCCTATTATTCATGAATTGAGTAGTTGTCTTTCAGAAGGGAAAGTCAGCCTCAAGGAATTAAAGAATTATTTCTTGCTTCATGGAGCATTATACTATCGAAATCCTGATGGGTCTTTATCACGATGCCTCGGAAACGACGAAGCGAACGAGCAACTCGAACGCATACATGAAGAAATCTGCGGACAGACGTTGGTAGTAACGCTTTACAGAAGACTTAAAAGGATGGGATACTATTGGCCTTCCATGGAGGCTTAGTCAAGAATTCTGCAAAGATCTTGTCCCAATTGTCAGACGCCTCCTCATCATTTAGAGGCTTTGACAGTCCATCACACTGGGACTGGAGGGAACCTTACATCAAGTACCTTCGGGACAATGACTTGCTTTTGGAAAAGAAAGAAGCAATCAGACTCATTCAAAGAGCTAAAAGATTTGTCTTTCTTGATGGAATCTTACACCACAAAATCTTTGGTGGGAACTTGCTGAGATGCTTAGCTGAGCATGAAATCCCAACAATTTTAAAAGAAATGCAAAAGGGAGAGCATCAAGGAAAGAGGAAATTATTTCTCCAAATTCATGAGAAATATTATTGGCCGACCATGGAAGACGACACACCGCACATGTTCGTGAGGTGTCATCAATGAGAAGTCCATGGTAATCTCGTTCACACTCCTTGTCTCCCATTAAATTCTGTGAATAGTCCATGGCCTTTCTATAGTGGGGATTGGATATCATCGGAAAAATCAATCCAAAGATCTTCGAAGCAAAGATGAATACATCATCACCACAACTGAGTATTTTACCAAATGGGTTGAAGCTATTCCTCTTTGAAGCACCACTGGAGTCACGATTGCAACCTTCATCAAAGAATACATAATATGTAGATTCGGTGTTCCTAAACACATTATCACCGATAATGGAACTCCTTTTGCCAACAAGCATGTGACAGAATTGCTCAAGGAATATGGCATCAAACAAGTTTTCTCCACATCGTACTATCCCCAATGAAACGGACAAGCAGAGAGCACCAACAAAACTTTGATCCGAATTCTCAGCCGAACAATTCATGATATCCTCGAACGTGGCATGAACAATTGCCTATGGCTTTATAGCCTATCGAACCGCACCGAGGAGCTCGATCGGAACTTCACCATACTCTCTCGTCTATGGATCTGACGCCATACTCCCAGCAGAAATCAAAATTCCTTCATCAAGGATTGCAACAGCTAGTGGAGTACAATGGGATGAAGTCGAAGTGTCCAACTCAAGAATCGCTGAACTGGACATGCTCGAGTCAAGGAGGGCTAAGGTAGAAAAATACGTGGAAGCATACAAACAAAGGATCTCCAGAGCTTACAACAAAATGGTAAGACCCCGAACATTCCAAGTAGGAGATTTGGTATTAAAGACAGCAAAGCACATTCAACAAGATATGTCTGCTCCCAAGTTCTCTCCGAAATGGGAAGGACCATATGTAGTCATCAAGGCAGTATCCAGTGGATATTACAAGATCTTAGCTATTGATGGAGGAGTGGAAGGAAATATAATCAACGATAAATGGCTCAAAGCATATTATGCCTGATCCGCAGAAAATAATTACCTTTTCATCATTTCAAGCATATTTCAAAATGTAATTTATATTCCTCCAAAGAGCGTGCAAAATGCTCCTTTGTTCATTAAACATTTCATAATTAAACAAAATTCCTTCATACCATGATCAATTATTCTACCTAAAGAAATGCCTAAACCTATTCAAAAACAACAATCATAAATGCTCATCTAGAGTACACCGTCCAACAACAGATAATTCTTACTGGACATCATTTTCAACTTCGTTCTAAAGTTTTCATTTCTTATCCTCATATCTTCAATTGACTTGTCAACCCTCACTGATTCCAAATCTAGTGCTCTCGCTTGCTCCATGATAGCAGTCGAAGAGGAAATCATGTTGGCAACAACGGCAGCTCTATCAATCTTGATAATCTCAATGCGACGACGAAGCCATCGTACATTGAATTTCAAGAGCTCATAATTCGAGATCATGTCATTTCATCTATAAAGATTTTTATTCTTGACATCCCGCAAGTTCTTCTCATTCATCTCATCGATAATGGGCAACAAGCCGGCGACCGTAGTCAAGAGAGTTGGCAGAAAACCCCTCCATACCGCCGTGGTGGCGATGTGTCCATATTTTCTCCAGATTTTGGTGTACAACAATGCATACACTTGGGCACGATGAAGACGCCAACAAGTTGATTATCCGGGCAAGCATTTTTCATAGGAATGTCAAATGGAAGTCCAACAATCGGATATTCACGAACAGGAACTTCAACGTCAGCGTCTATAAGATTGATCTAGTCGTCATCAACATGATCATCATCAACTGCTACTCATAACTGTCTTTTCTTCTTCTTCCCGTCCTCAACAACATGAATATCAACCTACAAATACAGCATTCAAGTTCAATAAATATTTGGATAAACGTTCATTCAAGAAAATTTCTGTCAGAACTCACAGATATTCCAACACCCACACATGCAGATTTGAAACGGGCAGGGATCTTGATGGTGCGCTTAGGTCTTGAGCTATGTGGGGAAGAAGAAGAACATTGGTCACCCTGGTTCATCTGCAACAAATACTTTCTTTAGTCAGCCATTGATTACACAAAAGAAAGAACAAACAAGGAATACCTCGTACCAAGTTGGATTTCTTAACTCCCCACTTTAATGGAGACACATGAGGATATGAACTACTGTCTGACATGTTGTTGTCTGAGTATTATTGAGATAAAAAGAAAGAGAAACTGAGAGCTGATAAGAGTGTCAAGAAATTCAAAGAATCAGTAGAGATTAACGGGCGATTTAAGTTCGATTTTGCTTTCTGAAGGTAGGGTTTTGGAGGTCGAGTTCATGTTGTTGAACTGAGAGAAGAACAAAAGGGGATCTGCTGCTGTGACGAAGAAGAAATTGAATTAGGGATTCGATTTAGACATGAAATTGAAGGTTTACAATCAATTGGAGAGTTGGGTTTCGATTAAAAAGAGAAGAAATTGAATCTGGTGGTTGTTGTTGCAGTTAAGAAGACTATGATGATGAATTAAGGATGCGTTTGTGGACTGAAGGTGTTATTAAGGTGAATCTGAGCTGCAACTGAAGATGGGTCTGATGCTGTGAGATGTACGCTGAAGGAATGGTGTTAAGGTTGCATCTGTGTTGAGGACTTATATTTGATCAGAATGGTGTTGAGCTGTTGGTTCTGGTTTTGTGATGATATGGGTTTGCTGGCTGTGATACATGGAAGAAATGCCGCAGAATGAAGAGATGGAGCTGCAGAAAGTGGCAGTATGGTTAGATGGCTTGTTTGAGATGAAACTGGTGTTGTTGTTGCTCGCGAAAGTTTCAGCTGAACTGGAAGCTCAGATGAATAGTCGGTGAAATCAATGGAGCGGTGTGTGCAGTGAGAATGGAGTAGCAGGAAACTGATGCTGCTATTGATTGCAGGTCAGCTGAATTATCAGATGGAAGCTGAACTTAATCTCAATAATAAGAAGAAGGGTTGATGCAGCTGTTGTTATTGGAGATTGTCATGGGTGATTGATCTGGGTACACTTGTAAGATGTGAAGAAGAGAAGATGCTGTAACTAGCTATTTCGGAACTTGGCGAGAATTTGCTGAAGAATGGTGGTCTCTATTAAGGCTATGAGATATGAATTGAGGCATCAAAGAGATGCAGGTGGAAGTGGCTTGAAGTTGTGGGTGCAGATGATGATGTGATCTGGTGGTGCTGTTTCACAGAAGCGTCTTGAGTTTGAAATGCAATGGGTGATGTACATGAATGAATTGCAGGTTACCTGAGAAGATGAAAGTGTTGTTGAGCTGCAGTAATGGGTGTTTTGGAGTTGTGAAGCTACAGAATTGCAGTTGGCTAAGTTTGCAACCAACAATGAAATGGTTATGCTGGTGAGTCGAGGACTGAATTAACAGTGCAATGACTTATGGCGGATACAATGGGTTTGAACACTGGTGATGGAAGTGGAGATGCAGCGGACAAGTTTGTGTTGGGGTTGAGCTCTTGAAGTTAGTCCAGGGGAATGGTTCGTGGTTGCTGGCAAGGTATTGCAGTTGAGATGAAAGCTGGGAAAGGTGGTGAAATGGCTTGAAATGTGTTGAATCAGTGCAACTGTGCACGTCATGGAAGAGATGATGATTGTCTGATGATATGACTGGTTATGAGTTGGAGCTAATAAATAGCTTGTCAGTTTCACAAAACTGACAAGCATACCTTATGGTTATGTTTGAAAGGGTACAGGCTTATGGGTTCTTGAGTTATGGGCTTGTTCTAATTTTGGGCCAAGTCTTAGCCGAGCTAACTTATGTTGGATGCGGTCTAGATTGAGAAATCAGGGACGGAGAGAAAGTCATTAAAAGGGTTTTTGCATCTATTCTATGGGGGATCTATTATCTTTGCCTCTACTTTTGGTTCTAGGGTTTAGAAACATGAAAGCTTTTCTTTTTCTTCTTGTTATGAACTTCATGAATATGAGCTAGAGTTTTATTGTTGGTTTAAGGTTTGAGTTGGATTTCACATGACATGATTCTTTGATTCAATATATTAGTTTTGTCTCATATTTATCGTTCACGGTTCTCTGAAAATATAGTTATATGATTAACGTATTATAACATGATTTGATTGTTTGTTTTGTCAAGTTGCAAATTGGTAGAACTTGTAATCTCATCTATAGCTAGTTTAGGATTTTTCATCGAGCGATAATCCCTGAACACAAGTAGCATAAATATGATTGTAGGTTATAGTGATATATTCTTGTAATCATATGTGAACCATGACCTTTGTTCGAATTATTTGCGCAATGTATTTCAATTACATTGATTAGCCTATTTCTGAAACTTAATGCTCCATGGGAATTGAACTTGATTACCGCAAGGCGTTAGGTTATTCTTTTGGTAGAATTCATATTTGCATCGTTTTACATGTATGTGTGATGAAATCAGGAAATTTGCGGGATATTCTTTCGACTAGGTATCCTAGGGTTTTTGATAATGAGAGATTAAATATCAATTCTAGTTATTAAGACAAGAAAATGTTAGTGAATGAAAACGGAATCCTTAACCAATATTTCACCTTATTGATTTGCTTGATTTGTTTATTTCTTTGTTTTCTTTTATTTTACTTTTAGTTTATAAAAATCAGAAAATCCCCCCATTGTTTTATATAAGAAACCAAAACATATTGACAACCCAAGTCCTCTCCGTGGGAACGATCCTTTCTTGCCCTTGCTATATTATATATTTTGAGTAGTAAGAAAGTAATTTATTTTTGACGCTTACGACAGCGATCAAATTTTGGCGCCGCTTGCGGTGAGGCAATGGTTTGTCACTTGTTTTTGGTTTCTTATTTTTGTTTTTAGTTTTGTTTTACTTTTTCTTATTCTTTGGTTCTTAACCGAGTTTTGAGAATCTCGTTTCAGGTACCGATTTCTATGGATGGAGCATATTGGAGCAATCAATACGACTTTCAACCTCAACAATATGACAACTATCGGCCTTTACGGGAGTACAATCAAAACCAATCCTTTGGTTATGGTCAATACTCCACGTACCCTTTTAGTTGTTCTTATACATTCCAACCTTCTTACGGTGGGTATGTAAGTGAGCAAGCACAAAGAGGGGATGGTACTTGTGCTCCTATTAATATTTCCTCTAGTTTGGTAGATGAAATGCAACAATTTATGGTCAGCATGTTGTTAGTTCGTAGAAAACCAAGCATGGAACCAGTTTCATCGACCGAATGTGCTCATAGTATGTTGGCCCAATTTCTGATCGTAGTTATGATCATTCACCCATTCAAAGGGAAGATAATTGGCCTAGCAATACCGAGGTAAGTGATTCTACTTTTGCCTTGTCGAACGAGCTTTACAACCAAATGGAACACTATATTCGAGAATTTGGATGGATCACTCCAAGAGCTTCAAAGAGGTTTTTCCGACATAAGAAAGGGCATTGATGAATACAAAGAGGAAATGAATAATTATGTTGAAAAAGGCGAACCTTTGGGGACTTTCGTTGATAATTGTATAGTGAACTCAACTCTTGATCTTAATAATGATCATTCACATATTCAAAAGGATGAGTTCAAGATTAGCAACACTAAATTCAGCGACGAACAAGATTATGTCAACTATGAAAGTGACGGTGATTATGATACATTACTTGAACCAACTCATGGTGACATCTCCGAGGAGTGTACAGTGGAATCTTTTTGGGACCAAGATAAAGACGAAAAGGAATATGTTGACACTTGTGTAGATTACTCAAGAATTGATCTTAATAATGATCAAGAGCCTATTCAAAGGGCGGAGCTTGAGGATGATGCATTTTTGTATGTTCTAAAAAAAGTTTCTTATAGTGAAATTTGGATCCGCAGTGGAGTATGTGCCTTACAACAAGGAGGAATATGTTGAGAATGTGGCCGTTATAACCAATATTGTGGAAGACCCAATTGAGCTTGCAAAGGATTATAATGAAGATGTTGATGTCAAGACTTTGGTTAAGGCAGAAACGGATGAAGAATGGTTGCAAGGTTTGATAGAGGACCACGATATAAAAGAGGTGAATAATTCACTTGAGTTTTTCAAGGATGAAGAGGATTCCGTGATACAAGAGATTGTGATAGGTTTGTCTAACCCGTTGCATATTGTTTCTTCTCCTTTACCTCTTATTGGTTTGAATATATGTGCTTCGAGAGTATTATTGAATGACTTTGTTTTTCGATATCCTCCATTGGAGATACTTGATTCTCATACTATGCAGGTTTTGGAACAAGAAACCGTGGAAGTACCCGACTTCTATATTCTTTATACACTTCCAAGTGTTGAAAAAAATAAGTGTGGGGAAGCTTTTATCGGTTAATAGCTTCGTTTCTATTTTATATTACTAATATTTGTGTGAAGCTAGTGTTTCCAAAACAGGTTCTATGGAAGGATCCCCAACTTTTCAGATTATTGGTGTATGGGGAATTCAACTTGCAAGTCGGGTGACGACTTTAAACCAAGCGTTGCATGAGAGGAAACCCATAGGATAAGTATTTCTTGTCTTATCTTTTATTTTTCTTGTCTTATATTTACTTTTTCTTGTCGCATATCGTTATAAGATTTTCCATCTTGACTTTCTTTGTACGATTCAATTTACATTGAGGATAATGTAAAGTTTAAGTGTGGGGGAGTGGTTAAGCATTTGCATTGTAAATTTTTCATGATTTTTCAAATTTTGTGTAAAATAGTGAATTAAAAACTCCAACTTGTAGTTAGTTTAAAGTCACATAATATACATGTCGCTAAGATTACATCGAGATTCTCATAAGAGTGACTGAACTTAGAGTCGACAGAGAACATGATCGGGTTTCTCACTTGTATGAGAGTTAAAGTTGGATTTAACCATGGCAGTGGCAAATGAGGTGCAGACTGAATTCGGTAGTAGAGTTGTGGTCCCCTATAGTAGAGACTACCCATGTTACATAATGTGAGGCACCGACCTTCAATTCTTTGTACCTGTCTAAATATGTGCTTTTAGAGTGTGTGTCACCGTACGTAAATTCCGGGCAGAATGGTGAGCTGTCCAACCTCCCACCAGTAGAAGCACTACTTTGATCTCTTGAGTGCTATTTTGTCAATCATGATGGTGACATCGAATTGCTAACTTACATACCACGTGTATTCTTGTTCGCAGTTAGCAACATCCACTTTATCTCTCTCTACACCAACAGGTCCATAGAAACACCATCATCATCAACAAGAGGAGCATCACAAATTCGAAGGAAAGTTGAAGACGTTCAAGGTTTACAAGCAACAGTACAAAAAATGAGCAGATTTCAGATTCAAGTAAAGCAACAAGACAAGGAGCAAAATTTTTACAAGTTGAAGACTTTATGTACAAGAGCGAAGATTATCAAGATGGGAGTTCGAGAAGTTTATGATATCAAGACATACAAGTTGTGAAGAATCAAGCGGTAAAGTACTTACACCATGGCTTTTGTACTTGCATTTTTATTTTATCTTTATTTGTATTTCATTTTCTCTTGTCTTCTAAAAAAAATTAAAAAAAAAAAATAGAGACAAGAGAAAATTTCTTTAGGTTCATTACTAGTTTTATTGTTTTGCTTCGTTTGGTTTTCATTTTGTATTTGTTTTATTATTCTTGTCTCATAAAAAAAAAGACAAGAAAAATTCATTGTATTATATTTTGGGTTTGTATAGTTCGTTTTTAGTTTTGTATTCTTTCAATAAAGCCAATGGAAAAAGGAATGTCTACAATGAAGTTTCAAGAGATAAGGATTTAGAGGAAAAGAGTTACATTGTCAAGATTCTACTAAGTTCAAGAGTTATCATCAAGAGTTGAAGACCGAAAACGAAGATGAAGAAAAAGATTGAAGACCGAAGACGTTTCCATGGATGATGTGAGAGTGGTGCTAGCTGCACGTCGAACGGATAACGAGGTAAGTAAGCATATTCTCACCTTCGTTAAGTGGTTGATTTACTTTCTTAGAGATCTTCAGAAAAAGGGTTTTCAAAATGAATTAAAAGATGTGGGTTTGTAAAACGATTCGGAGGGTTTTGCCTTCCTACCATTCAACGTGTCGCGGGATTCTCTCTTCACTCCTACCTGGACACATGTGTGACCCATAAAAAGCTATTTATTATTGAGAGCAACTTCATAAAACCCTTTCTTGTGAGGCAGAGTCGAGACTTTTGATCACTCCGAACCCGAATTTCTTTCGATAAGGGATGGTTATTTCTCTCTCAACTTTTAAGGATGAGATTGTGTTCATTTATGTGTCTAACTTCTTATGACTAGTGTGCAGAATCTCTATGTATTCTTAGCGCGTTGGATGTTATCATTTCGGAGAACTAGTAAGTTGGAAAAGTAGGTTTTGTGGGTATATCTCTAGTAAACCCTCACGAGACTAAAACTTGTCCACTAGGGACACCTAGGGGTTTAAAGGCTTGTTATACATGCTAAGTGTGACCGTAGCCTCGACGACACGGAGTTGTATGTATGTATTAGAATTGTTTTGTTTGAATTGCTTGAGGACTAGCAAAGTCTAAGTGTGGGGGAATTTGATAGGTGTTGTAAACGCCTTGATATTTATCTATTGTTTATGCTTTCTTTGCGAGTTTTTATGTGTATTATGTATCTTATGTTTACTTTTGAGTGTTTAGGTACTTTGGAGTCATTATGAGCAAAAGAAGAAAAAATCATTCAATTGGAGCTAAAAGGAGCAAAGTCGTCATTTCACAGACGACAGATATTTGGATCCTGCTAAAGTTGCAAGGAGGAAGCGAAAAATGAACTGTCAGTTCCCCGCAACTGACAGTGGAGCAAAAAAGCGAATGGAGTGTCATTTATCTGGAACTGACAGGCCAAGTTATTTGAGGTGGCCCTTATCCAATGGTGTAGGGTGGCTGGATTAATCCTATAAACCCTCGTCGAGAACAGACTTGTCAATACATCCGCTTCAAATTCATAGAATGGTTGTTGTCTGAGTATTATTGAGATACAGAGAAAGAGAAACGAGAGCTGATAAGAGTGACCAAATTCAAAGAATCGGTAGAGATTAACGGGGATTTAAGTTCGATTTTGCTTTCTGAAGGTAGGGTTTTGGAGGTCGAGTTCATGCTGTTGAAATGAGAGAAGAACAAAAGGGGATCTGCTGTTGTGATGAGACGAAGAAGAAATTGAATTAGGGATTCGATTTAGACATGAAATTGAAGGTTTGCAATCAATTGGAAAGATGGGTTTCGATTAAAAAGAGAAGAAATTGAATCTGGTGGTTGTTGTTGCAGTTAAGAAGACTATGATGATGAATTAAGGATGCGTTTGTGGACTGAAGGTGTTATTAAGGTGAATCTGAGTTGCAACTGAAGATGGGTCTGATGCTGTGAGCTGTAAGCTGAAGGAATGGTGTTAAGGTTGCATCTGTGTTGAGGACTTGCATTTGAGCAGAATGGTGTTGAGCTGTTGGTTCTGGTTCTGGTTTTGTGATGATATGGGTTTGCTGGCTGTGATACATGGAAGAAATGCCGCGAGAATGAAGAGATGGAGCTGCAGAAAGTGGCGGTATGGTTAGATAGCTTATTTGAGATGAAACTGGTATTGTTGTTGCTCGCGACAGTTGCAGCTGAACTGGAAGCTCAGATGAATATCCGGTGAAATCAATGGAGTGGTGTGTGCAAGTGAGAATGGAGTAGCGAAACGATGCTGCTATTGATTGCAAGGTTAGCCAATTATCATATGGAAGTCGAACTTAATCTCGATAATAAGAAGAAGGGTTGACGCAGCTGTTGTTATTGGAGATTGTCATGGGTGATTGAGCTGGGTACACTTGTAAGTCAGTGAAGAAGAGAAGATGTTGTAACTAGCTATTTCGGAACTTGGCGAGAATTTGTGAAGAATGGTGGTCTCTATTAAGGCTATGTGATATGAATTGAGGCATCAAAGAGATGCAGTGGAAGTGGCTTGAAGTTGTGGGTGCAGATGATGCTTTGTGATATGGTGGTCTTTGTTTGCGAAGCGGCTGAGTTTGAAATGCAATGGGTGTTGTACATGAATGAATTGCAGGTTACCTGAGAAGATGAAAGTGTTGTTGAGCTGCAGTAATGAGTGTTTTGGAGTTGTGAAGCTACAGAATTGCAGTTGGCTAAGTTTACAATCAACAATGAAATGGTTATGCTGGTGAGTCGAGGACTGAATTAACAGTGCAGTAACTGATGGTGGATACAATGGGTTTGAACATTGGTGATGGAAGTGGAGATGCAGCGGACAAGTTTGTGTTGGGGTTGAGCTCTTGAGGTTAGTCCATGGGAATGGTTCGTGGTTGCTGGCAAGGTATTGCAGTTGAGATGAAAGCTGGGAAAGGTGGTGAAATGGCTTGAACTGTGTTGAATCAGTGCAACTGTGCACGTCATGGAAGAGATGATGATTGTCTGATGCTGTGAATGGTTATGAGCTGGAGATAATAAATAGCTTGTCGTCAATCACAAAACTTTCAAGCATACCTTATGGTTATGTTTGAAAGGGTACAGGCTTATGGGTTCTTGAGTTATGGGCTTGTTCTAATTTTGGGCCAAGTCTTAGCCGAGCTAACTTATGTTGGATGCGGTCTATATTGAGAAATCGGGGACGGAGAGAAAGTCAATAAAAGGGTTTTTGCATCTACTTTTGGTTCTAGGGTTTAGAAACATGAAAGCTTTTCTTTTTCTTCTTGTTATGTACTTCATGAATATGAGCTAGAGTTTTATTATTGGTTTAAGGTTTGAGTTGGATTTCACATGACATGATTCTTTGATTCAATATATTAGTTTTGTCTCATATTTATCGTTCACGTTTCTCTGAAAATATAGTTATATGATTGACGTATTATAACATGATTTGATTGTTTGTTTTGTCAAGTTGCAAATTGGTAGAATTTGTAATCTCATCTATAGCTAGTTTAGGATTTTTCATCGAGCGATAATCCTTGAACACAAGTAGCATAAATATGATTGTAGGTTATAGTGATATATTATTGTAATCATATGTGAACCATGACCTTTGTTCGAATTGTTTGCGCAATGTATTTCAATTGCATTGATTAGCCTATTTCTGAAACTTAATGCTCCATGGGAATTGAACTTGATTAGCGCAAGGCGTTAGGTTATTCTTTTGGTAGAATTCATATTTGCATCGTTTTACATGTATGTGTGATGAAATCAGGAAATTTGCGGGATATTCTTTCGACTAGGTATCCTAGGGTTTTTGATAATGAGAGATTAAATATCAATTCTAGTTATTAAGACAAGAACATGTTAGTGAATGAAAACGGAATCCTTAACCAATATTTCACCTTATTGGTTTGCTTGATTTGTTTATTTCTTTGTTTGCTTTTATTTTACTTTTAGTTTATAAAAATCAGAAAATCCCCCCATTGTTTTATATAGGAAACCAAAACATATTGACAAACCAAGTCCTCTCTGTGGGAACGATCCTTTCTTGCCCTTGCTATATTATATATTTTGAGTAGTAAGAAAGTAATTTATTTTTTGACGCATACGATAGTGATCATTTAGTGACTCCATGAATGAGAAAATCAAAGACCTAAGCCATTAAATGGACTGCTATAATATGCACGTGGTGTAAAGGGGAGCAACAAGTCTTCTTCCAAGCATGGATACGTAAACATTTAATGCATAACCAACACTTCAAATCATTCAAAACTTTTTCCCAAGCAATAAAGCAAGCCAAATCATTACGAATCCTATCTCTACAAACCTCCTTGGCACTTGTTGTAGGAAAATGCCAGTCAGAAAAATGTCGATAAATAGCACTTCTAGCATAACCAGTACCCCTAGTGCCATTGCCACATCCATCATAATGTTTAAAGGGACAGTGAAACTTATCCTTTTGTGAACATGGTAAGGGCATGTCTTCAACACCAGTTGTACAATCAACAAAATCCCTGGGAGAGCTCAGCACAGAACTGTTAGCAGATTGTAAAACACAACCATGAGAGACATGACTCGAGCATTGTACCTGTTTCGACCTTGTCACTATAGGCATACTGAAGCAGAGGAATTAGAATTTGGTGTATGGAATTCTAAGGTTTCAAAATACAATGAAAACTTAAAGGACCATACAGCAAAACACTAATTAAGCCTACACAAAATATTCAATATACTTCTCAAAGGAAAACCAAAGATTCTCTTAATCCATCATTCAGAGACCAAAATCCAATCTTGCTTCAACAAACATACAAAATAAAAAAACACCGGCTTCAAACCAATTGCAGAAACCCTGCTTCCAAAACTTCCAAAGAAAAACCCCCAATTCAATTTCTACAATCACTCGCAAACGCACACCCCCAAATCCTTCAATTGCACCTAAGAAAACCTGGGGTTACGAAGAATTCAAAACCTCCTATACTAATTGAGAAAAACAGGGCTATAAAACACTAAAAGAACCAACCCTAACTCTGGAAAAAAAAAAACTGAATTCCTCTCAACAATTAGAGAAAACAAGAAGCCAAAAACAACCAAAACGAACCACCAAAAATGCTGAAGGATGAAAGAAAACTATCAGTGATTGTTGATTCAAAATAGAATCTCAGTCAACAATCACACACGAATTCAAAACCCCTTCTATCAATTGAGAAAAACAGGATTTTCAAAATCCTAATTGAAACAAAAACAGAACCCTAACTCTAATTGACAAAATCCCTTCTACAAACAGTGAAAACGAGAGAACAAAAACCTAATTAAAGTTCAAAACACAGAAGAATCAAAGAAAACTAACCTTGATTCAAAAGAACCCTAACTTTTCCTTATTATTATTATTATTATTATTATTATTATTTTTTTATTTATTATTATTATTATTTTATTATTATTATTATTATTATTATTGAGAATCAAAATCAACATTACAAGAGATGGTGGGTAACCTAGCAACAAGTGGCACCAACACCTTTGAATAACGACCCTAACCTATGAAAAAGAGAATTGCCCATTTTGAAATTAGCATCATGTTGCCATGCAATTTCTTATTCTCTTCAAAAAATTAGAAAATCCGAACCAAGTTCACCAAAAGTGGAAAAAGACTAGTACCCCAAACCCATAACCAAGTGAAGTGCAAACACCAAGTATTTATTGTTCTTTCGGTAATGTTGCGAGAAACGACATGGCACGGGATAACTTACGAGTTTTAGCACTAGTGAAAGGGGAAACACCTGTGACATCAAGGCAAACATCCCTACCATTGTCCCAATTATAATCCATGATATCACTGGCCGAAATTCCTTGCCATTGATGACGCCCAAAGAAACCTCTTTCTAGCTACCACGCCAAAGACGGTAACACATATCCGCCAAAATATCCTTCACTAAATCATGTCAACTTAAGCCCAACCTCGCTTGCACAATGGATAGCATGGTCACCAAAGATATCCATAAGCTTGCCACAACAAGAACATTTACCGCCATCTGCGAAGAGGGTATTGCTAAATCATGCACCAACCGAAATGGCCCCATGCAGGCCCAACGGCTGGCTCTGGACCCGGGAATCGAATCGCCTTGGAGGAAGTCCATAGCATGGACGGATCTCGCTGCCCGCCAAACAAAGCAACCTCACGTGGAGATAGAGCAAAGGTGGAGGGCACTCCGATCTCGAACTGCACCAAAATAAATAGCCGCCAAAGACTTCATGTAAAGGGGGCGGCATCGTTAATGGCAAAATCCGAAGTGGTAATCCCGCACAGCTTGCTTGAAAAATTGTAAGGCATCGTGGTAATCGAGGACCGGTAGCGGTGGCGACACACTTCAAGATAGAGGCCGCAAATGTCGAGTCTGCACCGAGAAGCTAGGTAGCGCATTTCATTGTATATGACATCGTAAGTATACCAAGCCCCCATCCTTAATGGGAAGTGTAGCCAATCGTTGTTGGACCAAACCGAAACTCGCCCATCTCCAACCACCAAAGCGACGGAAGATATTGCAAGAGATAAATCACAAACCGTTCACCACAGGGAGTTAGCGCCTTTTGGGTGGGGGAAAGAAGGCGAAATACATCCTCGATACTCCCTACATAACTTTCGTAAGAGCAGGAGTTCGCACCAGGATCTTTGCAACTCTTTGGATTTTTTCCATGTAAGCCGTATGGTTTTATCAATTCTCAGGCATCACAAGAGTTCAAAGAAAATCCGAACTCAAACTTACCTGCCCGCCACGCTGCACGTACACCATCTTTAGGCTGACCAATATCCACAGGAAGGCACCAACAACATCTCTTCTCGGGCCATACGAAGGCCAAAATAGTTCGGTTTCTAAAATGTTTGGATGTAACCCGTAGCCTGGTCCATCATCCTCGAGAATCTTAAGAGCTTGATACTTCCATCGTACTCCCGCAAGGCTCATTGCCTAGATACCAAGCATGAAAATCTAGACCCAATGAAAGCAATCTTCTCCTACTAGTGGGGTGCAGGCTAAAGTAAATAACAAGGGACCAAGGGGTCACCTCGTTGAACTCCTCTTGTGCAGAGGATAAGATGTGATCTCGGTAATATAGCCCATAGCAGGTTTGAATAACAAAATTCAACCCAAAGATGCAATACTAGGACAAATGATGGCTGCACTTCTCCTGATGATAGCACCGTCGACGAGATTAAAGGCGTCTCGAAAAATCGATCACAACATAGATTTGGTGGTCAACCACTTAACTCGAGTAACTGTTGGCCGAGTGCAAAATGCCTTCCTCCTCCCTAACGCCTACGCCAAACTCAAGTTGCCAAGATAAGAATTCAAGCTTACAAACCGGGAGCTGGCAGCTATTTTGGAGCACAAAATTTACGCCATATAGTACCCACCGCAATGGGTCTCAACCCACCACCTGTGCTTGAGCAGCGGCGTCATGGGGGCGCTGCAATGAATTCGCCAGAGCAGGGGGCATTTACAAAGAAGCTAAAGATTCACAACACTAGTAATCGACAACAAAGACGTCTTTCAAGCAATAGCAAAGACTAGCTCCACTCAAAGCATCAAGGAGATGCTGAGCTCGAGACAGTTGCCACAAGACGTACTCCTTGGGAAAGCTCTTAAGAGCAGCAAGAACGTCTTGGCATTCACAAATGCTGTGGAGATAAAACAGCTTCTCGCGGGAAACGATAGGGGCCGAGTCGAAGGGTGTTGCTTCTCGGAGTACATGTAGAGGATCTGGGGCCTGAGGGGCAACGCATCGATGAGAGGACACGACAGCCGCAGTAGTGACCATAACTAAGCTTCTTCCGCAAGCAGCCGTTGTTTGCTAGCTTTTTCTGCTGGGCACACGCTTTGGCCGGTCCTGTGTCAAGCAAATCGTTGGAACCAAACCGAGACACCGAGGGCTCATTCCAAGTTACTAGTGCTTTGTTAATCGCGGCCGCCAGGTGCTTCTTCCGTTTCCACCGCCCTCACCCGAGCTTGGAGGCACATGGCTGTGTTTAAGGTGCAACTCGCAATAGAACAAGACGATCCAGCAAAGAAGGCAAGTAGGATTTGTACAATGTAATCCAAAGGCATTTCAACGCCGCTAAAGTGAAGTCTACATGCGTTGAATATCGACCGTAGGTTTGAATTTGTCTCAGTGATTTGGTTAAGAAGTTCCACCGTAAGCCCCGCAACACCTTCATCAACCGGCTTCACCAGCGCCAGCTATCACCGCAATCGGGAGCACAGTGATGAGGTTTCTCCACACCATAAATCAGAAATCTGCACCAATGCCATTGAACGCCCCCCCGATAAAACGTCCAGGCGCCGACTCTGCAAGCCATCTTCCATGTATGAGTGGTCATGCACCTCGACACAAATACCATTGCGTATCCCCGCAACACCCTCCTGTGCGGTATAACACCCGCTTTCGTTTTGAATTCGTTTTGCGTATCTTTAGCACTTTCTGTAGGAAAGTGTTGATCTTTAAGATGTCGAATCCATCCACTTCTCTCGAATAACTTAATCCGCCATTATCCCCGACAGCCATCGTGCGGCAAAGCGGACAAGGAATCTTGTCGTTACGGGTCGATGATGAAGCCACTAAGATTGGGAATCCAGGTCGGCATCGCAAGAAGCGATGAGAGGATCAGACGGGTTTTTGCATTATTCCAAGTGGAAAAGAGTTTATGGAAACCCCTAAAATCAAAGGTCAGAAAGCAAGCATCAAAATGCGGCAAAACAATAAACGATGAGGAGAAAGGTAGGTGTAAGCTTGAAATCATCACTACAATGGAATGGATTGATTCTGTTTTCAATCACCAGAAAAACCCATCGCCGATCGCCGGAGAACTTCTCTCTCCTAAGGGTTTATTATTATTATTATTATTATTATTATTATTTTTTTTTTTTTTTGTTTTGAAAGGATGCCACAGAGGCTATTATTATAAAAAACGAAAAGATTATGATGTCCAATGTCCATGACAACATCGTGGTAGGCAACCGAAGCAACAAGTGGGTGCCAACACCCTTTTGGATAGCAATGTTTGCCTGAAAAAGGAACCGCCAATCTTAGAGTTGGGGTCATGACTAATGAGGCAGTTCTTCAATCTTCTTATAAAAGCAATAGTGTCTTCCCTAGCTCCCCAAGGGTGGTAAAGGCCAATACACCAAAACCGTATCCGGTCGTTTGGCAAGGTATTTGTGGCATTTACGCGTGATAGCCAAATAGTGCCTCGGGAGTGAAGTTGCGTGTCATGGCGGATGTAAATGGTGAAACACCTGTCACATCCCAACATACAAACTTTCCCATTCTCCCAATTGTGGACAAGAAGATCTCACGGCCCCGAATCTTTTGTTGGAGTTGGAAGACAACCCCAAATCTTTATTATTATTATTATTATTATTATTATTTTATTATTATTATTGTTTTTTCAAGCGTCTGAAAAATTACCAAAGATGCTAGTAGGGGGTTTGGTAGTTTTATTTTTCATAGATTAGGCATTGCTATCCAAAAAGGTGTTGGAGCCCAGCTTGTTGCTAGGTTACCAACCAAGAGCTTTGTTTAAAAATATTGAAATTTTAATATTTATTAATAATTACTTAAATTATTAAGATATAATTTAATTTGTATTATTATTATTATTATTATTATTATTATTATTATTTTTTTTTTATGGAAAGACACCTCTGAGGGCGATTATTTAGAAAAATAAGGATCTGATTATCTGGAAGTTTGTTGGTAGTCTAGCCACCAACCTGGCACCAACATACCTTTTGAATAGCAATTCCTATCCTATGAAACAAAAAGGCCATTGTCACGGTTTGCATTGTTGTTGGCGGCGGTTCTTCGATCTTTTCAAAAAAGTAACTTAGTGTTTAAACTAGTTCGCCTAAAGTGGTGAATGCGAGGATGCCTAAACCGTATCCATGAGTATCACAAGTGGCAAGAGTATTATGACGACTTACGAAGAACAGACTCTTTCGATAGCTTGGCACTGGTTTGAAGTAGCTGATATCTCGATGAACGGAGAGACGCCAAAGTGATATCTAGGCAGGTGTCTTTTCCATTTCTCCAGGTTGTAGACGAGCAAATCGGTGGCAACAAGGTTGTATTGTTGTTGGATGTGAAACCCGAAACACTTTCTTTCCTTCGTCAAACTCGGCCGACGAGATATCTATGAAGACATCACGAACAAGGTCATGACGGAATTTGTGCCGAGCCTCACTAAGCAATGAAGTGCATGGTCTCCGTAGATGTCCATGTCGCGGTTGCAATCACAATTCACTTGTTAGATAAAGAGGGGGATCCTCAAGCCGTATGCAACTGAGAACATAACCAACCCGCCGGGATTCGCTTGGTGTAGGTCCCATCGATCGTAGATTTTAATAAAATCCCAGGCGTGTTTGTTGGTTGCTTTGCCAAAGAGTGTTTGTCGCGTCTGCAGCATCGAGAAGGTGATGGGTATTTGTTTCTTCACAGCTTCGAAAAAGTTAAGGCTATTTATGTATTGACCGCATGGGAGAGGGGCAGCAACATTAAAATCAGTGTGGTGAAGATTCAAGCCCACATACCGAACGTAGGTGTGCAAAGCCCTGGCCGAGTTACGGGATCGGGAACTGCTGAAAGTAATCTTGTGTAGGATGATGCTGAACTAAATTGGGTTGAGATTGCTAAGCAAGGTAAACTGATTTCTAGTGTCCGACATTGTGTAGATTCAGTCCGCCGTCTCGATAGGTGGGGTCGCCAAACGAAATCAAAAATGGGCCAAATCATCGCCATCACCGTAACTCAGAAGTCGCGAGGTATTGATATAAGTGAGTGTCAAACCAAAGGGCTGCTCCAAAGGTATCCGGGCGTGTAGTCCGTGATCGAAAATATAGTTTAGACACACCACAAAGCAATTCTTGTGAGAAGCAACTCACATTGGGGATCTTTTTAGCTTTTTGGCTGGCATTCATGAGCTGTATAGTCTTCTACTCCGTGCGTAACCATGTCTTTACAAAATTGCAAGTCCAAAGCTAACCACCTTTAGGAGAGTTTGACTCCACGATGGCCTACCAATATTGGCCGATGAAGACATCAGGTTCATAGCTCCTTAGGGTCTTCAACAGCCAAAAGACTTCTGCTTTTCGTAGAACGAGATGGAGTCCTTGCAGTTCCTTCCACCAATACTTTGCAAAAGCTTTGGAAACCTCTACGGTATCGCCAATAAGTGTTCCATCATCCGTGTACCATGCCTCCGCAGATCCGATTTGCAATTGGCAGCCTATGTTCTTCACTATAGGGATGGAGCGTGAGTCGAAAAGCAACGGTCCCAAGGGGTCACCTTTGTCGTACTCCCCCCGTGCCGAGGAAAGCATGAATTCATCAGTAGTAGAGTCTCGCAGAGTTGATAACAGAATCCCGACCCATCGCGAGATAGTCAGCACCGTGAACGCACTTCACGAATCATTGTAGTTCGATCTACCAAGTCAACGTATTTGTGAAGTCGACAAGGACATATTGCACGGTACATGGCCTTTCATCTCCATTAGCCTTACGATGTAATGGAGAATGCCTTCTCCACCACAGGCACACCAACACCAAACGATAGTCTCCAAGGTACGTAGACATGTCTTCCAACTTTGGCCGCTGCCTTTAGACTAATCTCCTCCAAACGGGTTCCTACTAATTACGAATACCACCACAAAGCTCTCCAGCTGGGTAAGAGGAGCAAGAGCTGTGAATTTACTCGAGCAGCACTTTACACTTACCCGAGAGCCATAGATTAACCACCTTAGTAATTGATGATAACAACTCATCCGCAACCGCACTTGCGGCACCACTCATAGCATCGAGGAGATGAGGGCGTGCCGCCTCGCCTCTGCATTTACGTCCTTTGGGAAAGCTCTTTTAATAGCCGTAAGGACCGAATCCACAAAGAGAGCATCGCAAGGAAAAGCATCGACCGGAATGGTAGGTGATGGAGCAAGAGGTGCTTGTCGGACACCCAAGAAAAGTAGCCTCGGTCCGTGGGCTATGCCATTGGACGAAAAGCACCCAATCGTTGCAGCAGAATGACAAGTGAGATCTTCTTGAAGTACATGCTTCCAATCAAAAGATCCTCATTTCTTGCTACGGTTTGCTAGGCATTTTGCGTTTAGGAAGTTCCAAAGAACTTGCGATTAAGGTGATGCAACCGTTAGAGTCTCGGCCAATAAGGCCTGGTGAATAGAGGCAATTTGCATTTTTTTCTTGGTGCCAGACCTTTCTTCTGAAGAATTTTTGGGGCTATACAGGTTGAGGGTACAAATTGGGAGGAGCAAAAGTTTGATCCAAGTAGATATATCGTTGTGGTTAAGAGTCACATCATCTAAGCCAGATGTAAGTGTTCTAGAAAAGCTTAACTCGTAAGGTAAAGGAACGGAGATTGCAGAAATTGCCTTTCCAAAACGCATTCAATAACCCGAGAAAGAGATAGACATTTACGGATTTGGCACGGTGATTAGTGGATCCTTTGCACAGCAGATGGAGGTCTGGGAATGTTCGAGATGAGAAATTCGACATGCCCATCATTGGTAAGGCCTACTTTGATCACGTTGTTGTGACAAGGTTTTTCAAGCATGTATGATCATACAAAGGATCGCACAACCAACAAAACCCTATGTTGTAAGACTGCTTCTATGCAATGTATGTACCTATCTCTCAAAGCCTCTTCGACATAGTTGTGCTAGGGCCCGATCGTATTTAAAATGCCTATCGTGCAGATGTCGTTGGAAGGAACTACTTAACGTACCCTCTTCCATGAACTCCATTGCTTCTGGTCATCATAATCCTTGAATGGACATGGGATTCGGCCATCATTGAAGATAAGTGGTCTCAGAGGAGAATTTAATCTAGATGCGCAATTGAAGATGCGGGAGAGAGCGATGAGGCTGATGCGTAGGTTGGGATAAGGAAGAACACGCCTGCGGAACCGGCATCAATCGCCAATAATCGCTTTCCAAGAGTAGGAATGGTGATGATCGGTTCAGGAAAAAAGCACTCATATGAAAGATTATAATAAGGGAATTGAAAGGAAGAAAGTTGATGGAAATCAAGAAGAAAACCGAAGATAAAAGCTTCAAAACGTTTCCAGGGTTTCAACCGCCCTGAAAATCGCCTCTCTTCTCTTCCCCTTATTATTATTATTATTATTATTATTACATTAACTAGTTGGAAGCCTAACAGCTAGCTCCAACGATATACTACTACATTAATTGAACAAGTTGATGTGCTAGTCTACCAGCTGGCCTCATGGGGAACCTTG